>JABSMR010075665.1:0-21865 GCA_018902295.1 Dusona sp. PSUC_FEM 10030013 | reverse complement strand
TTAATATTAATATGATTATATATTATTGGATTTTTCAATAACTGCTTACCTAAAAAAAAACTTGAGCGTATCGATGGTAATTATTATTTTTTCACAGGACGTGCATATCCTTTTTTGAGCGGTACAAAAAGAAAAATTTTCCAAATTTCGAAAGATGTGCTTGATCTGCCTGGACCTGGAAGTTACAATCCCAAAGAACTAAAATGCCACGTGCCAGAAAGTACATTTTCATTTAACTGTGAATATTTATAAAACCCGTAGAATTATCAAAACGTTATTACTTTTCTGAAAACTTTAGGGTGGCGTGAGTTACGATTTTACGGATATTCGATTGAGGCCTGAAACTTACGATCCCGGTCCTGGTCCTGCGACTTATAGCTTAACCGACGACCTTTTCAAAAATGTTAAACCGAAACTTCGATCGCATCCTGGAACTTGGAGAGGACCAGCAGGAAACGTAAAATTTTTATATATGAATTCACGAAAAAAAGTACTTTCATCCAAATAACAAATCTGTTAATTACTTTTCGGCAATCTTCTCGAAATTCCATTTGAATTATGAACGATTGATTTATAATTAATTATCAATCCTCGTTTTTAGCTATGGCTAGGTCCTCCACCTCGATCATTAATAGCAGACATTATTCCCACAATTCCATCAAAAAATGATACCAATGGCTACCGAATTGACGAACGTGGGGTCCTCGTCAAGAATCCTCCCCCTAAAGTTAAGCCCATGGAATTCTACAACGTTCCTCGAGAGGCAGGACACACTCTAAATTCTCATAATAATAAAATAATCGAACAATTTCTTTTTCTTTTCGATATGAAATGAATTTCTTGAAATATTTAAACGCGGAAAAATGTTTCCCCTAATTTTCCTTTTAAATATCTTTTTTTTTTCGTTCGTCAAAAATCAGACACGATAATTCCAAAACTTCGTGAGTAATTAAAACTTAGATTTTTGAATATTCAGTTCGAAATTCATTTGGTTCCTGACAAAAAATACGTTTGAATTAAACTTTGTTAAAAACAGGCTTCATTTGATTTACTAATTCATTTGATTTTATCGATCGATGATAAAAGGAGACCAACAGAGTGACGTTGATGTACAAAGGTAACTTTTGGAGCATGATGTCAGGAAGGGATGATAAAACGATAGGGGAAACTCCAGGACCAGGTGCGTACGAAATAGATCGACCTGTGCAATGTGGCGGATTGAACGAATCTTTTCGATCGATGAAAAGAGCTGCTTCAAAGCAATATCGATATCTTGACAAGCTGTGGGCAAAAAATCTTCTCGAGGTTTTTTTTTCAATTAATTATAATAACGAATAATTATACGGGAACGATAATGACAATGAAAATATGTGAAATGGAAATTTCGATGAAAATTGTACAGGATTATCCTGCTCCGAATACATACGATCCTCCGAAAGGCTCATTCGACAAACCTACTTGTGTTTGTGACAAATATGTTGTTGACCCACCGCCGTTTGGCTTTTCGGCTAAGGTAAAACGAATTAATAGAGGAAAATCATTGGAACGAAAGAAAAAACGTAAATTTCAATGTTACAGCATCGTTAACACTAAAATCATTTTTCAAGCGATTTGACGCGGAATATTTGAACGATGCACCAGGCCCCGGGACTTACGACCCGACGGAATTAAAGTGTCGGCCATGTTCGAAAATTAATTCTCCTTTTGGGTTTTGGAATTCACGTTTTCCCAAATCCACAATCGCCCAAATTCCAGGTTCGATAATGGATAAATCTCGTTTTTACAATCTCCTCATCTTTTGTCTTCTCTTTCAATCGATTATATTCTTTGTTGGTTTTTTATTCACACGCACGTGCGATTCTTCTTTATCGTCATTCAGGCCCCGGCTCTTACGATCTGAGTAAGGACGATCTAGGAAAGATCACGTCGTGCAAACGCAGGTACCCAAAGGCAAGTGTGCCCTTGAGATCGAAGGGATCGGAAGAGTCGATTAGACACGAAGTTGCCCCGAGCACAGATACGCAGAAGCCCCGGGTTCCTTCCGCGGTATTCAAGTCTAAAACCTCGAGGTTCAAGGACGCTGATGTACAGGTACGTGTGATAACGCTTGAAGTTTCTTGCTCCCTCCATTTCACAAAGGGCCAAAAACAACGTTTTTTTTTCTGAATTTTTTCCCGAGAAACATATTATCGGGATCTTTCAGACGCGGTCTAGTACTCGAAGCTTAAATAATCTGTTAACGTTTTCTCACATATTGTATCCTAAACGAATTGGTCGTTGCATTCAGTTTTGTCATCGTCTGATAAATGAGAAGAACATTTTGTCGTAGTTTCCGTATACACGAGTGACTTGTTTCAAACGTCCTTCGGGTCTTCGTCTAGTAACGAAGCTCCGAAGGCTAAACAGATACGCGATCGACCAGGAGATAATCCTTGGCCGGGCCACAGGTAATCGGGCGAGAGCTTCCACGAAATTAATGACGTCGAGATCGAACCGATGCATCGTTATCCGAAGCTAGTTGTGTGGCTCTCACATGCTGCGTGCATGTATTTGTGTGTCAGACATGCGGGGATACAATTTGAATGGTTAATCGAGAAGGGGCTTTGAACAATATATACACCCACATAAAGAGAGTTCCAGGTTAAATTGTCAACGATGCAAATTCGACTTTTGGAGCTAAATTCAATTTGAAAAGTTTAATATGATTTTTTCATTAAATCATTTTTCAATGGGTTGAAAAGTTCGTAAAATTTTTGCTCTATTTCTAACTCTTTCCAAAATTGACAGTTCAATCTGAAAGTCCTTGCATACGCATAAGGGAACATGGGGCAAAGTGGCCACTCGGGGCAAAGCGGACTCTTCCAAAATTGTTAATTCTGGGGCAAAGTGAACTCTTCTAAAAGTGAAGAAAAACGACATTGTCAACATTTTTCTTTAAACTTAGATTATGTCTTCGTAACAATTCCTGCAAGTTTTTATACGCTATTGAACAATAAATTTAAGGTAATAAGCTGGAAACGTGGAAGCCGCGAAATATAATAATAAAAAAATTCCCTATTTTTCAAAACTTGTAATTATAAGAGGCTGCTGAGGGTACCTATCAATAGACAAATTGTTGAGAGATGTTTAATTTTTTTCATATTACTTACAAAATCGCATTGATAACGAAGTCGTTTTTGAGAAAAAAAAATGGGGTAAAGTGGACCCGAGAATTTTCCTCGCAAGGAAGGATCCGCTTTGCCCCATTTTTTTTTCTTCGTAAAATTCATTTTTCTCCTAAATTCGATGTACATGTGCGTAAACTAGTCTAAATTGTGAAAAGAGCATTTTTTTCCGCAGAGAGGTCCACTTTGCTTCATAAATATTTTTCGACAGGATATTGAAAATAAGCCTGACAAATGAATTTTGGGACACAAAAGTAATCGAAAGACCATGTGTAACACGATGCGTCTAGCATAATTGGTTATCGTGGCCTCTTTGCTCCACCTTCCCCTATTCGGATACCGAAGTCCCCGTTGGACTTGTACATCGAAATAAGTGCCTCCGTGCATATTAGAGCATTCTATGTCGGTTGAGAGAAAGTTCGAACGCGTTAGGTGAGAATCCTGTTAAAGGAATCTTTCCCTGACTCTCTTTTCGTCCGGTGCATAATATAACCGTTATTTTGTACTTTATGACATTAATATACACGCGCAGGTATATATAGAGAATGTGAGCTATAGTTTGCCAGTGTCTAACGTCACATTAGTAACGGTATGGGCGATGGAGAGGATCGATACGGAAGGGCGATCGAACCCAATTATATTGCCCTTCCGTGTAATTATAGCGCGGCGAGAAGCCTCTAAACCCGGAGGGCAACAGCCATCTCTCTATATATATGCTCTCCTCCTCCTCGTCGCACTGACTTCGACATGGGGAGCGTGCCAAAGAGCACTTCCGAATGGGAAATCGTAGATTCGTAAATGCAGCACTAACACGTTACTTGCGAGACTTTTTGCCATTAAGACAATGGAAAAAGGGTTCTTGCAGGTCGGCGAAGGTGAGGGTGTTTCTCGGAGATTGGAATTCTGACGAAAAGTATGGTTTTATGAAGGAACACAAGGATTTATAAAAAAAAAAACACAAAACGAAAAGATTTCGTCCGTGATTATTTTTGAGAATCTCGATCGCCGAATCGTCTTTTTGCCATAAAATCGCGCTATTAATCGAATGAAAATTTTTATTTTACGAAAATGAAGACAATTTTTTAACTACGAATTTAATAATGTGCTTTTTGAAGTTAATTACGAAATGGTACGAATGTGGTGTGGGCGAAATTGCGGTAGTAACACATCATACGGTAGAAGCCGTCAGCTATACCGGAAATGAGGCTGCGCGAAGCGTCGCAGGTAATTTTCACGCCGATTCATGCTGCTGTGCGAAAAGGCTGTACACAGGGAGAACGAGAAATCGCTTCCGGCTCGTTGAACCAGAAATTTCGGGCAATCTCTTGCCCGCAAACGAAAGCGTCGGTGTTTGCATGCTTCTATCTATATAGTATGTGTTTAATATACGTCTATATAGTCAGTAAAAGTAACCAGTCCGGAACGGTTCGAACTAGTATATTTTGGTTGGTCCATTTCGTGCACTATATACATGTGTCCTCGATGTATATATCGCTTGTATTGCGAGCATAGCAATTCTACAAAGGATTTGTATCCTATAACTATCGTAGATGTACACGTGGAGCCTTCTTCAACCGGAACAAACTACTTTGAACCATTTCGGTCTGGTTCCAACTCGGAAATGTGGCCAATGGGAAATGCTCGTTAAGATAGTCCAATGATAACTATTCCGGTTTGTTTGGTTATGCCCTAACAACACGATCGTGTATCGCAGGTCCAACGTGCGTGTACTCGTTGTGTTATGGCTGCGAATATCGCGATTACCGGTGGTATCAACGTCCTCGTACATTCCTCGTTGCTTAACGACACATAAACCTACATTATGTATTATCGCGCCTCCCAAATTAGCACGAGGCACGTCACTCCCCGCTCATTATTATAATTATAGACAGTTCATCCATTTTACGCTCTTTTTGTCTCCCAAGGACACACCAGCTCCAGGCGATTATGACGTCCTCAAATCCTTCAAAGCCTCCCGAACCTGCTACTTCGCTCGTAATAGCCGGACATCGGCTTTCGTTTCGAAAACTTCACGATTTCCCAGTATACCCGATGGAGTCGATATCTTTGTCCCAGGTTAATTACCGATTCAGACTAATCTTTGGGAATTCAATTTTTTTTGCTCTTTCGGTATTGTCTTCTTAAGAGTCTTTAACCTTTAGAGGACGGGAAGTTTTTAGTTCAAATCGACCTCTTTCAAATCGTGTAATTCATAAATAAATCGAATTTATGACTCAGAACGGGTATTCGACCAAACAAGTGGTCCCTAAAGGGACCAGTCCCGTCCTCTAAAGGTTAAAACCCAATATTTGTAGGTTTTCATTCAGATAAAGCGATAAGAAGTATGTAAATTGATTTATTGGGGTATTCAGATTGGAAAAAAATGATTCTTCCCTCCAAGTTTTCTTGCAGTTTGTATTATACATTTCCAGGACCTGGTATTTACAATATTTGCACAAACATATCCGAGGGCATAAAAGGTGGTGTCGTTGGCTGTGCTAACGAACGGACAAAAAAGCCGGACATGACTCCTGGACCACAAAAATATTGCGTAATAGTTTTGCACTGTAGAAAAACAACTCTCGAAGCCTCTAATTCAATGCGTACATATCAAAGAGTCAACCTATTTATTTATTTTTATTAGCATCATCCGTACGTTGCCTCATCGGTTATCAAAAGATCGTTCAACGTTACCCTGGGCAAGCCAAAAATTGTTGGGGAGGAACAGCCACGTATTCCGTGGAACAAGAGATGCCAGGAAAAAAAAAATCTTCGATGGTTTTCCAAACCAAAGACGAAGTACGTGCACTGCTTCTCACATCGATGCGATTGAAAACCAAATTCGACTAACTTTTTTTATACGGAAAACAAAGAGACGTGGTTGTTCTTTTATTATTATTATTTGCATTATTTGCAGCGAATAAATTATTGTAATCCGGTGCTTCTTATAAATGTTACATAATTGTAAAAACGTTTTTTGATAATGATTCCAACTATATGATGAGCCGAAACTTTTTTTATATTTGATAATGGAGGAAAACCGTTATTGGAGCTATGAATAAAAAAAGTGAATCTCGACAGAACAAAAATTTTAGACGTCGTATTATTATTTAGAGTGTATTCGTAACGATGGTATGAGCGCGATACCGTCAATTTTCCACGATACACTCTTCATCGATGGTAGAAAATCGGATTTCGAAATGAAAACGGTTTACCAATTTCCGGCCAGTCACATATCGCAGCCGCAAACGCAACAACAATAAATTTCATCCCGATTTTAATCTACGGTGCCATATCGTCTTATCAGATTGGGATGGAATGTTTCAGGAGAAATGATGTGAAATGGATTTTTTTTTATGACCACAAATATTAATCTGTGAATGGAAAAATGGTTTTTCTTTCTTTTTTTTTTTCAAATTTTGAAATTAGGTTACCGATCGTGGTGGATAAGTAACGAAATGAGGACTTGTGGATCAAGCACCAACTTTCGTTTAGCCCAACTAATTACCATCGTCTCATCAGTCTTGCCAGGCTAAACATACACGTATACATATTTTGTTCGAAACTAAACTATCCAATACCTTTACCTATAATCGATTAAAGTCACTCAGTATCTGATTAATATTAAACTATATTAAACGTTATATCGTATTACCAGGGTGCACTCGTGTCCCGTATTCGATTATCCTCGTGTGGGGTGGGTGACCACATCGCTTCGACCTCCACCTAAATCCATTATATTACGAGGAACGAGACAGTGCAGATTATATCCCGGTCTTAATGGTAGAACGTCGCCAAAAATACCAATTTTACACACCAAAACGATACATTCTCACGGATTATTAATTGAAGTTAATTGACGACGTACCATATAATATTTTCGACTTTATTAATATTTCATTTGAACAGAGATGGGGGGCCGGAAGGGCCCTCAGCGATCTTTGAAATGCCTCCATTTATTTAAAAATTGAAATGTTGATATAAACAAAAAATGATTTTTTTCATTCTTCGACCAGATTTCCAGAGTAAAAAAAATCCATTTTTCAATCAATCATCGATATAATGTCTATATTGATGATTGTATCTATAATAAATTTAAAAATAAATTCCGAAAAATAATTTTCGGAATTTGCTTATAAAATGTCAAAGTTTTCGGATAAAAATACAACGAAATAAGTTGATGGAAAATGTTGGAAATCAAAAAGTTCTCGAGTTTTAGATTATGGAAATTATCACAATTCGAAGCATATCATGAAAGATCTGATTAATTTCAATCGATGTTCAATTTCAATTATTTCGGTGTAAAGAATAAATTTGCATTACAACTGTATATTTCGTGATTTCGGCGCATATTTCGTGAAATATATCGGCGATTAATTTCAATTATTTCGGTGTAAAGAACTTTGCATTACAACTGCACATTTTATGGACTGACATTGTGAAGCAAAGCCACTCACATTTCGTATATTCTCGGTATACGCTCTCGGGAGAAATAATCCTGCGGAGAACATATGTCGCATACCTGATCTCGTTTGGCTAATTTCCTGGTGGAATTAGCACGTCTGACTTGCATCTCGTCTTCAACGTCGTTGTCATCGTAGAATCTTCACGAGAGCAATCTAAGCAATTCCGTGGATTCTTGACGTTGTGGAATGTTCCCTTTGATCATTTATCTCGTTCGCCTTGTCATACAAAATGTAAGATAACTTGGATAATCCAGAATTGCAAATTGGCTATTTTATTCCTAATCTTCCGCCTCAAGATGATTGATAATTTTTTTAATACCATTCATTTTTCACGGATTCTCGGCAATCAATTTTTTTGCATAATGTTAATACAAGGACTTTTTCCACCTACATACCAAACAATATATTTGTACAAAGCTGTCTGTTTTCTAACGCTGAATCGGGTAAGCCAATATATATCTTCAAGAAGTCTGGAATATTCGCCCGTTACTCGTGGGAAATTTTCTTCCGGTAGTTCAAACGTGCGCAATAACACACACAGAGTACTGGGGAATGCATGGAATTATTCAGCGTAGTACATATCCGAGAGTTTTTCAATTCCAACATCTCGGAAGAGTATTAAAAATATACATGATTCGAGTGCACTTGCAATCTTTATTAGATTTCGCATCCATCATACAAGATTGCAATTTTTACTAAAAGTTGTGCTCCTCTCGTATAAGCGTATTTTGAAAATAATTTTACATCAATTAACAATATCGCGATAATGTATTAAATATTTTCGTGTATAATTTAATCCACAAAATGTGTCGACGAGGGTTAAATTTTCAACGGATCGAAATATTGATTCGAAATGTGTCTGTAATGGTACAAAGTGCGATGTCCGTTCGGAAATTTAGTCGTGCCGATTCTGCAACGGACATACGAATTTCGTAATGCTCCATCAGGTTTTGATTATGTAACTGAAATGCTGCGTACGGAGGATAACGTAAAGTGGGGTGACGAGGAGGATACGAGAAAGGAAGAGGGGGTATCATGTACCAAAACTCCCCAACAGGAGCAGTACGTTGGACTGAATCGGGGATATCAATCAGTGATACATGAAAGGGGCGCGGTCCTGCCTCGTCTCCCATTGTCTGCAATGCACAACGCAACGTACGCACTGAGAGAACTAACGACAATGACAGTCACCATATAACTCTGGATCTATATATATATATGTATACCCGGCAGTTCCGGTATGTGTCAGAGAACGGCTTGGTTCATACCACATACAAAGATAGAGAGTTAGAGAGGAAGGGAGAGCGAGAGAGAGAGAGAGAGAAAGGGGGAGATAGACATAGAGACACAGTGTTGGTTTTGGTAGTAGTTCACTGAAGAGTTATCGAGAATCGGTTTACCGATTTCGAAAATTCACGATATAGTCCTTCGACCTATCCATTTGACGATAGAAATTTATATCAAATAGGCTCAACACATTCCAGTTGTAAATAATGGAGGACTTAATTAAAAACTGTTAATAAAGAGATACAAGTACCCAGCAAACACAACTTGGATCATTTTCATAACTTTGATGTAAAAGTTACGAGTTTATGGAAATTTTACATAAAAGTTACGAAAATAATCCCAATGTGTTTGCTGGGTATGAAAGAAAATATTCTTATAAATAAAGTGAACGATTTTCTTCTCATTTCAAGTAAATAAATTTAAGGTCAGTTTTATTTGCACTTGCAAGAATATCATTTGCAATAAAGGGATTAATAAAGGAGGCTTCATTTTGCCTGCTCTGGAATGTGATTGATATCGGCTATTTGCACCAGTGTTTTAAGATTTATTGATTTTAGATGCAAGTCTTTGCTTTATTTAGCTTGAATGTTGGCATTAGGCTCAGAATATAGGAACAGTGTATTTTTATGCAAATTTAATTGTCATGCAAACGGATCGTTCGAGCAATTTTTCTCTCATGGAATAGCATCATTTTCTACCGGGCAGCGGAAGTCGGACAAGTGAAAAGTGCCGCAGTGAATAGAAAGAGAAAGCAAGAGCGAGTGGAAGACCAAGATGAGTCGGGGAAAGGGAGTTACGGGCGAGCAAAAGCTCTTGAGGAAGTCGTTCGGTTCGCCGACGGGGTGTATATATGCACATAGAGCAGTGGGCATAGTCGGGAACCGGCGAAGGAAGTGGCTTGCGGCCGACCTGGAAACAAAAGCTCTCTCTGGGTGTATGTATGAGATCTATACGTAAGAGAAAGAACAAGAAAGAGAAAGAGAATGACAAGGAGAAAGAGAAATTCGTTGGTTTCCTTTTTCAAAAGTACTTCTTCGAGCCAGTGTTTCTGTATAGCACGAACCCCCGGGCAAGCTCGCGTTTTGCCAGCTCTATTGTCCACTGGAGACCGGGACGTAAAGTTACGGGAGTCTTCGCAACGTAGCCGACGACGACGAAGAGGAAGTCGCGTTATAGCCTCGTCGTCACCCCTGACGTCCGGGTCTCTTACTCTACCTCGTACACTGCCAGTTTTTCGACTTTGACTTTGCCCAGCAGCCACTTTTCTCGCAGTGTTCGTGCTTTTGTTCCCTGGGAACTAACGATCCTCTTCCCCAGCGTTCTTCGTCGTGGCATCCCCTTTCCGCACTTACTTCTTCTTTTTCCTCACCGAAACATCCACATCGACGTATATACTCGAAGACACACATCTAGGGTGTACATTCCCCAGGACGATCCCCTCCGTTAAACCCCTGTGTACAAAAACTCCGTGACAATCCGAAGTGCACACACTCTCATCTTCTCTTCTATTTCTCTCATCTCGATGCGGGAGATCAAAACCATTTCGACCATTCGAACTTTCAGGGATTCTCAACTTTTCTTATATACAGGATGGACTATTTTGACGATAATTATGGCTAGAAATTGACAGATCACTGGTGTTATAAAATGAAGGAAAAAGCCATTTTTTCCTACTTTCTCTTACACGAGTCAAAAACTGTTATTTTAAAATTGTTTATTATTAACGAATATTAGTTGATTCTTGTTTCATTATAGAAACTGGAGTATCGGTGTGGTTGGCAAACGCGCCGCGAAATAAAGCAGGGTTGAAAAGTGGTTGGCCCGGGGTAGGAAGCAGTCGTGGGCATCGTTGAACAGGAAACTAATATTATCGTTGAACAGGAAATAATATTAAGGAATGTAATATTAGCGTTCACTAGGAGCGTTGGCCTCGGAGTATTTTTATGTATAGAGTACCACGGAGAGTTAAAGTCGTGAACAGCAATGCCGTGGTGGCGTAGTGCAAGTATGGAAAAGGGGAAGAGAAAAGTTTTACGGTGATCCTGCTGCCATTTAGCAAACGATTCTGACTCATTCTTCGACCCCATTTTTTCGAGCCTCCAAACTCCTCGTTCTCCTCATCGTTGTCTTACTTGTCTCTTCTTCTACACGTTCGAGTTCTCTTGACTTGTCGTTTTTTTCGTCTTCCACATTTCGAGAGAAGGGGCATTTTTCCCCTCTTTTGAGTCTTCTTGTATGAGGAATACCGGCGAGGCTGAGAGGGTAAAAGAGCGAGAAAGAGGGAGATGTTCAGCAATCGGGTCTCGTAACTCTTGTTCCATTGAATTCGCGACGACCATAAAGTAGACCATTTCTTAACGTCTCGCTTGCCGGAGATGGGGATTTATGGGTGTTATATCCCTCAGAGCATGCTCCGTACTTGATGCGAAAAAGAGAGGGGAAAAGTATAGCACGTGAAAATGGGTGATAGCACTAGTCGCAGCGAAAGAAAGAAAGAAAGTGGAGAAATGAGGATGAAACCGGGTAAAGGAGTGACAAAGGAGCCGTGGAGATGGTCCCATTTCCGTGTTGAACCTCGCACGGTCAAGTAGAGGCGATGATACTCGGAGCAACCGGAAGTACCTTCCTGTCGCGTCTGTACTCAATGTACAATGTACAATCTACGGATTATAAATCGACCAGAAATGAGTCTGCTACGAAGAAAAGACATTTTCGTTGATAAATTATAATCAGAAGTGTGCTGAATATTCTACTGTGAAACGTAGGAAGAGTAAAAAGCTGCTTCATTCAAATTGTTATAAGAATATCATCACAGTAAGAGAAATTAGGAAAATTGTCAAAAAAATAGAAACACGCCATTTATAATTCTGTGCTTTTGTAAATGAAGCTTGAAAAGGAGAGTTACGATCTAAAACGTTACTTCTCGAATTCAGTCGATACTTTATACAAATAAATAAACAGACTAGCCACGCTCTTCTCCTAAGTCGTATTTTTCGTTGCTTTAAACTCACGTGAGTTTAAAGGCAATTGATTTGACCGAGATAGTATATCACGATTTGTAATATATAGTAGTAGTAAAAAGAACGAAGTGATGGAAAAAGTAGTTGAAGAAAAAGGTGCCTCGGCACATCTAGATCGTTGAGTCGGAAGTCGCAAGCTTTTGCCTTCTTCTTTCTACGACTCTCTCACTCCCGGGTTCAGTCAAATGGCTCATAAAAAGCATACAGGCGAGGCTTCACAGGGTTATTGGAAAGGGCACTTTTGGTATTGCCGACGGCGAAAGATACGCGATCAGTGGACGCCAAACAAATCAGAATGGAGAACCTGGTGTGCCTCTGTGGACTTAATGTTCGTCTTGCAGCGTTTAAGTTAAGTTCATTCGTAACATATGAAAGTAACGATACGAGGCTAATGCTCTATCTTCTCGTTCTGTAGGAAGGGTGTTTGCTGTAAAAGTAGTTTCGAGGTGCACTTACGATTGCACGAACGAAGGACTGGTAGACTCTCGACGTCCGGTCGTGTTGGGCGGTCTACCGCGCCCCCTGTTAGTAATTCCACATATACAGGGTGTCCTATCACGGATGGTCAATACCGTGAATCGAAGATTAGGTCAAAAATTACGAATTAAAAATGCTCCTACAGTTTTGTGATCAGATTGTTTCTTGGCGTGTTATTAATTGTAAGAGTCGCGTGAATCGACGGTGCGCGATGACTAGGAGTTCGACGCGCTTCGATTTTCATCGCGTGTCGCTAATTCGCGCGACATTAATAATTAATCATAGTAAAGAAAAAGTGCTTTACATTTCTTCGACTCTGGATTCAATCCACAACGAAAGTTTTTGGTTTCGAGTGTCTTGAGACACCCGGTACATTTGCATATTTATGAAGTATCCAAACCGGCACACGGTATTGAGGAACAACAGAGAGCTAGGAAGTAGCCATGAGTCGACGACGTTATCGCAAAAGAGACCGCGTGGGCGCGAACTCGCCGTGTCGAGGGTGCCGACATTTAAAATGCAGATTAGCGAACGCGTTGATCACGTTACTCACAAACATTTGCGATAACCTACCTGTATGCATATATAGTTAGCACATAGATCGGTTCACCAGGTATATAATACTGTATATGCAGTCTCGAAAGTGTGGAACGTTAATTCCAGGAGAGATGGAACAGTTATTGACGCAACTGAATTCTTTTCTCAGTATATATTGTTATGAATTTTGGGGGAGAGAAGGAAACTTGTAGATTATTGAAAATTAAATTTGAACGCTTGATATATTAATTTGAGACCTTGAAATAATTTTCAATTTTCAAAGAATGATGTTTCGAGAGAATTTTTTTTAGTCATACGAGTTCCATCTCTCCTGGATTTATCCTAGGGTATGTTGAGTACAAGAAAGAAAAAAAGGTAGAGAAAGAGAAAGGGGGTGTGGAGAGAGATCGGAAAGGCGCATATATAACGGCAAATGTTTTATCGGCGTTGGCTTCCGTTTCACAGGCAACTCGTTGCAGTCTTCAACCCCTGTGGATGGGATTGGTAATGCCGAACGGTCTGGAATACTACTTGTACTAGAGCAGTAACACCACCCCATCTTCTGGTTTCGCTACTGAAAAGCGGTCGATCCCGTCGAACAGATAAAAGTAGCCAGTGCACCAAGTGTGTATTTATAACAACGGCAGAAACGCCCGGAGCAATTCGTGCACCCTCATCCGCGACTTAAACGAGCCTTGGCTAATTTATTGATCCTTGACTTATTTGACGCGCCCTGAGAATTGGCCTGCCTTTTATATCTATACGATAATTCAGAAAATATCAGATGCGAAAAACTAAAAAAAAAATCGGCTTTGGCGCTGCCGCCTTTGAGGTTTTTTCGATTATTTTTTATTTTCAAACCTTTATCCCAGAGAAACGGGTTGAAAATCATAAATGTAGTGGCAGAGTTTACTAATGAAATGTTTTTTTTTTTCATTCGATTGGTCCCAGTTAGAAGTAAATCGGGCCACGCAATTTCGAGACATCCTAATATACTGCGATCTCGATTTTCGGGAACCCGATTAACGCAACATCCTCCACTATATCCCGAATATCGATTGTTCTGCGCTTTGTGGCGGAAGCAGCTGACCCAATCGGGCTTTGCGTCGGATGCGCAAAGATGCGTGCGTGACCTCGATTTTTGCAAGTGTGATGCGGACTCCACCGATGCCTCGAAAATCCTTGTCTCTCAGTTTATTGGGCATTAAAATCGGACGCTTTGGGTGTTTCTGTTCCTTAGAGCCTGAAACGCGTAAGGTGTGGTTATTTTTGTTAGACGTTCGTCCGCTGCGAGATTGGTAGACATTTGCTTACTCTTATGTCACGCAGCACCCATAGTATATATAGATACATGTATAGAATAGCGTGTCACGCATTCGTGCGGTCTCCGTCCCTCTTCCTTGCTGCTAGAAATATTTAACGAAAAAAAACGTCCCACTTTTTTTCTCAATTTCTTCATTTGTTATATTCTCTCAAAAATAAAACTAATCATTTTTTCACACAAAAAAAAAACTTCTATTTTTTGAAATAAAAAATCGGGTTTTTCAAAAAGAATCGATGTCGGCGGAAAATTACTTTCGAAAAGTAAAAAAAGAACACCGAGCGTTAAAAAATGGTGTCCTAACTTATAGGTGTAAAAATGTGAAATATTCTTCGATGTGAACAGTTAATCATTTTAGCTAACTTGTCCCACTCCAAGTAGCTTCTCTAACTAACGGTGGCGCGTATCAAATGAAGCACCGGAGGTTCACATAACTTGATATGAGAACTCTGAGGTAGACAGACAGCGAGAGTTTAGACGGTAGTTGCGAAGCAGCATTACCACTAAAGGACCCTTACATTTAGCTATATATATATATAGATTTTCATGTACAACAGGCTTCTATGGATCGTACATAGCCAGCATTCTCCGATCGACTTCGTGTATCCCCTTTCAACTCTCTTCGAGAACAAGCTCTCTAACCGGCAACATCCCTCGAGTATAGTTGGAGATGGAGATGTACAGATATCTCGATGAAGTGAGAGAAAGCTTCGTGAAATCGTTGCGATCCAGTTCCGCACCCCTTTTTACTTTGCCTGGCCAAGGCTCGTTCGAAGAGGAAAATTGCGATTGCTATTTTTTTTACGAAGTGTTTTTTTTTTTGATGGAATACAAGATTCATTAGAATTATTCACCTTAAGAGAAGAAATGAATTGATCGAGAGATTTTCATAGTTTTCCCGGAGTGTCCTTTAATTGAATTCAATTTGTCGGAATTTTTGTCAAGAGCATCATCAAAGTGTGATTCCTTATCAGTGCGGCGACTAATATACTCAACTTGAGTCAAAGCTTTCTGCGTCATCATGGTTAAGGGAGCTTAAGACAATAAGAGAGTGACAGAGATAGAGATAGGTTGAGAGCAAGTGGGAGGTAGTTGTAACGATCAAAGCAACCGCACGATAACTCGAGGTAAACCAACCTCGCAATCCCAGAGTAAACCGAGACACTCCCTAGGAGCTGTAGCATAACCAAGTACAGAGACAGAATGGGGTGAGAACGAGGGTGGAGAATTTGGGCGAGAGGAAACGTAGTACCTGCTAACTAGCAAGGGAAAATCGTGGGGAAGCAATACGATTGCTACCTACAGCTAGGCAAATATATCTATATAATTATATATAGTTTCATGTCCATGGCTTTGTAAATAACGTATAGTGTATACGCACATTCATTAAAATATACAAGTGTACAAGGTTTTATTAAAAAATCTCCAACTATTTATTCACTGTAAAGATCGATTAAATGGTCTAACTGAAAAATGCGAAAAATTATTTTTTTTCGTAGTTTGTTGAGAATACCATTACAAAAGTTCGGTCTCAATAAAAATAATTGATGAGGCTTTCGGTATGACAATTTCACGTGAAATGTCCGTTACGGTGTCAGTATATACTGACACCGGTGCTTGCACGTTCATTTAAACTCCGGTCGTATAGCTGTTGAAGCTATCTTGTGACACATCAACGAGGCGATCCCTACAATCTTGCGAAGCTTCTACAAACATCAGATATATAGATTCACGCAAGCCAACATGGCGTCTTATAGCTAAAGGATGCTGAGATGCGTGCGGTATAATGTAGGGGGTGAATAGCGGATCAGTATGTAAGGTAGGCTTGGCTATGATCCGTAGAAGGCATGTGGAATGTTGGAATACAGGATAGAGGCGGACTGGAACGCAGGAAATCTCATCCAACATCCGTTGATGCCCACATTTGTACGTAGTTACTCTGACAAACTGTTTTAGTGTTGCTGTTTACATGGTATTTGGGAACAAAATAGAAAAGTATTTAAAAGAAAATATGACAAAAAAATACAAACTGTAGGTGGGATTTTATTGGTTTTTTTGCATTTAAAGCATTGTTACGCGCAGATGCCTCATGCGGAATGGTTAGATGACCTTTCCTCTTTCATCCGGTTTCGTAATTATCGCACTTCCAACATCGAGCAAACACGGGCAATTCAGTAAAGGTATGCGAAGGGAGGGAGCGGTGCTGAGAGGAGCGTTTGGCAGTTGTATGATATACGAGATCGAAAATCTCTTGGTTCATATATATATCTATACATGTGTGGTGTTGAGGCATTGTTCCGGCGTTTGGTGGTCTCTCACTCGCGTGAACGTTCGGTCCACCGCGAGCAGTGCCAGCAATAATACAATGGGGGCAGTGAGAGGAGAGTGAGCGAGAAACAGACAAATAGAAAGTGCAAGATATAGGATGGATAGAATGGGTTAACAAGAGAGGTAGAGAAAGAGAGAGAGAGAGAATGAGAAAGATTAAACTCGGCTCGATTGTCCTTTAATTTACGGGAATTGCTTCGTGTCTGTGGCAGGAGCTTTGCTCTGCCCTCTGGGTAACGATTGAGAGAAGGAGAGAGAAAGAGAATACCACAACGGAGCAACGCTAGAACGCAGAACCACGTCGAGCCAGAGAGGATGACCGGAGAGCACAAGCCGCATCAGCTAGCGCCGCATAACCCTGACTCATACCCCTTTTTCGCGTTAGCAAACCGGCGCGTTGTCGTGTCGTTACCAGTACCAGTAAAACGGAGCTCAGTGTGAGGGAGTGAAAGAGGTCCTAATTCGATTTCCATAATCGTGGATCGGCACTCGCATAATCGGAAAGCGGTTGTGTTTCACAAACCTTGCCATACTATCTGTATCTACGGTCTGATTTTCGTTCCCTAGAATGTGATTTCTCCAAGAGTATACACCGGAATCAAATGAACTCTCATACATGATGGACCGACCGAATCACATTTAGTACCGTAGATGCGTGCAAACAATACGACGTTGTTTACGTTACAATCTTGGAACGAGTTGGTTCAGCTATGAAACAATAATATCGTTATATACTTAACAAGTTAAGCTGTGATTATTATCCAGCAGCAGCCTAGAGGGGGCGTCACCCATATTCATTGAATTATTATCGACGATAATGGTAGACTGGGGTGGGTGTGCGTATTCACGAAGATGGGAAATGAGCGAATTCAGTAGGGCTGAAATAATGAAAATTAAATTTTATGTCTGGGGGAGGCATTGATTTTCAGACGGAGAGGAAAACAACTATCCCTGGGAAGTGAAAAATTTTTCAGAATTTCGATCGAACCAATGACAATTGAAAGCTGGAAAATCATTGACATTTTTTTCTCAGTAAATCGTAATAACCGATTGGTAAACTGAGAGGTACAGAATAGATAATAAAGCTCAGCATGCGGAATTGGTCTCGTCTCATTGTTTACTCCGTCAGGACACTACGAGGGGTGCTACATGCACGTGAAACAATTGAATTGCGAAACTATTCCAGTTACCCGATCGTGCTAAACAACTCGTTGGATCGAAAATCAGCTCTCTCCTGTGGGACTGAGATTTGGATATACATAGTTTCATAAAGGGTCCGAAACGACGGCTGTGATCGGGATAAATCCCTTCATCAATATTCCGATTCTCTCTATATCGAATCCCGGTTTCAGTAAAGATATATACATTTTGCAAAATGCATGCATCGAATTCATGAATTTTCATAAGATCGAACTCTGATCAGAATTTCGTGAATAAGAATTGAAAATACTTCGTCAGTGATATCTTTCGGAAAGATTTAATCTCAACATTTGTTTACTAAAATCGAGATGGTAGTTTACATTCTGTGAGAAACTTGTCATTACTCTCGAGTTCCAATAATTGCCTACAAGTTTATAGATAGCTAATACTTTTACCGTTACGACGTCACATCTAAATCCAACAGGGAAATTCTTTGTAAATTTTCCAGCGAGTACCCAGATTATTGACAGTTTTGGCGCATCAACAATTTTAAACTATTTTTATGGGAAAGGGTGCAAGCCTGTAGCAACTCTAGTGCAAATTCATGCGAAGGGGTACAGAAGGATTTTTCATTGTCCCCGAAACGAATAGCTTCTTGTAGTAGAAAACATTTTTTCCGCAGTCTTTATTCACGGAAGAGCGAATTGCGCCCTTACGGTAAAAGAAAAAGTTGAAAGAGCGGCACTGACAAAAGGGTCTGCTTCTTGCTATCTGTTTTCAGGTTCACGTATACCGTCGTTGATGCGAGCGAGGATTTCTTTGCGAGAGTTCGTTCTTTGTCGTTCGGATCGTAATAAGTCAAAACTGGTCTGTGAAAAGAGACATGCACGGCGTTAGGGTGGGTGGTACAAAAGTATAATTTTTCCGAGAGCTCGCGCCTGTTGTGTAGATTTGGGGCTTGTGTCCGTGTGCGCTTTTGCTGTTACTTTGCTGCTCTTATACCTCTTGGATACATATTGCACGTTCGTTATATCTGTAGTTTATATGCGCACTGTATATGTGTATATATCTGTGCGTAAGTCGGCGCGTCAAACAATCGTTGACTGCACACCCTCGTCCCCATCATCGTTCTCTTCGACACCTTCAATGTGGACATACATACATTCATTCACACACTCTTATACTCGTCGTCGAGCTGCAAAGTGAGCTTAGTACGAAACGGAAAATGTATCACGCCTGACGGAGCTCAAACAAAGGGTCGGGACTATGAAGAGGGAGCGAAAATCCTCCTTCTTCGTTTATCTCGTACACTGTTCTCATATCCGACGCGAATACTCGGGTGTGCAAATTTCTGGCACCCACGCATAAACACGCACATGGGTCAGCATTTCGAATGCGAAATGTCCCAGTACCAACATCGGCAACGACTCCATAATGCTCTCTCCAATGTTTTGCGCAGACGCGCATCTATAAGGGTGCAACAGACCTACCCATCGGTTGCCTCTTTAGTTCTTCCCTGTGCACCCTATTCTCATCCGTTGGGAAAGCACTTTTGCAACCCTGTATTTCGGGTGACTAGCGATTGCTTACAACATTAACACGACAAATAGCCAACGTCGTAATGCCAGAGGATTAGGCAGAGGTGATCGTATACATCGTAGGTTTTAAGGTTAAGGTCTGTAGGGGTCACTGTTTGGAAAGTCGTTGAGATGATCACCGTCATTTGTTTGCATTTCCTTCTCACCTTAATTCGCCTTGACATCTTATTCGAGTTTGTATGCGTACGAAAATCAGATATACTCGGATTAACCCTTATAGGAAGTCGGCACAGATGGAACCGTAGCTGTTGGACTTGTCGCATCAATATTTAAATACAAGCGTTAATGCTTTTCTTTTTTTTCCTTTCGATAACGATCTTGGAGCCAACTGACTTTAATCCGTATATCTAAAAATTTATCTTTATTATAAGATTGGCTATTAACATTGTTTTTTTTTTAACAAAAAGTTCAAACCGCGTATGACAAAGCCAGAGAGTTTCTCAGAGTTCGTAGTTTCGTCAGTTTGCAGACACCGGATCGGAGTTTTTCCCAATTTACGTTGGGATATGGAAGACCGAAAAAGACCGCAGTTGCGAGAAGAAATGAAATGGTGCACTCGCGTGATATGACAGCAGAGGCTGAAACAGAAAGATGTGGATCCTGAGTTGCGCTGATTCGTTAAAAACTTTTCGCCGAGGCCAACACCCTTATATGAACGTATCTTTCTTCCGGCGGATGTGCCACTCGCAAACTTCCGGATTACTTCGAGTCTTGATGGTTTCGTTCTACAGGAATGGGACTTGTTTTTCTTACGCTGCCTTCTTCTTCTAACGATCTTGCTGAACTCCATCTTTTTGCACTTTATCACTAATCGAACGTCAACTTATTCAAGACAGTTCGTTCTCGTGGGATCATATAAGAATCATGACAATATGACCTTGAAATTACGAATGACCTTTTGGAAGCGTCGTATTATCCTGCTCAATTTCTCATTAAACAATCGAATATTGGAAAATATAGTTATAGTTTAAATTAAACAAACATTATTTATACTTTTTTTAACCCTTAGTAACCATCGAATTATCTTCGCACCGAGTATATCCATCATCCATGTAGACCACCAGTGCGTATGCCTCCGTGCAACCCAGTGCTTTACTGGACATGTAGAATGTCTCAAATTGAACCATGTGATTCCACCATCGAGAACTTTTTAACGGATACCACTCTAGCGGCGGAAAATAAGGCCTAACTTTGACGATTTATTTTGAGAGTATGAAAAAAGCATTAGGATTTCTTTTAAGAGGATTTATTTAACACATACATTGAGGTATAAAAAAAAATTTCTTCTATAAGACCTGGTGCGAAAACAAATAAAAATTATGATCCATATATTATTATATCATTACGTAGAATTTTTTTTTATCAAATTTCGAAAAAATAATCAAATTGTTTATGAAATAAGAAGTTTACATGCACGGAGAGAAAATAATATCAAAATTTACTGTGGCATAATAGTTCCCTGGTACTATGTCGACCCTCTCAAGGTTTTTAGCAAAAACATAGTAATGTTTCGTTGAAATATCATTGGAAATGATGAAAACATTGAAATCTTTGCCCCAATTACTGTACAAAATACTATGTTTTTGCTAAAAACACTCAGAGGGTCGACATGGTACCAGATAACTTATGGTGCCATAGTATTTTTTGATATTACTTTCTCTCCGTGTGTAATTAAAGAACGGCTCCGTACTCTCATAGAGAATGTAATTGTCAAGCTACTATCAAAATTTCAAATCGATCCATGCAAAGGTGTTCGAGTAATCCGTTCTCCCAGTTTGAAAAAAGTGCTTTCGAGAAGACGCGTTGAAAGTTGTAGGCGCCCTCCGAGGTGCTGCGGCAAAATCGATAATTGAACCTTTAAAAAAAAAAAAAAATCCACTACAGGATCAACTGCATATTTTTTATGACCACAAAGTATTTTTAAGCAAAAAAAAAAACGATTTTTCCAAAATTCTAGAGTGGTGTTGCCCCTTAAATCTGCAACAGTTTCTTTAAGTTCGCTCTACGAGTGGCAGCAATTACGAAAATCTGTAACTTGTGCCAGTACATTTTCGAAATGACATCACATTGTACTGATGTTCTGTCGCTGTTACACAAAACTGTATATACCAATTGGATCGTCCGCTGAGAACGCAGCGATCGAAGAATCCGATAAATTCCCAGCCAGGTCCGTCGTATTTGTGTGCTCACCGCAGCAGAATTGTACGATGGGAAAAGTGAATTGGTTAAATAAACAAATTGTAGCGAACAAAATGAAGTTTTTCAATTCAACAGTATTATTGTCGTAGTGAGCGATATTTATTTCAGCCACGAAATTAAGTGGTTGGATCAACCAAATCTTTGTTGAGTAATCAGCATGTTTTGTTTGCCGCCCGCAACCGTAGGATTTGTTGATTCGACGAAAATTCCGTTGATTCAACAAATTTCTTTTTTCACTGTATGATTTTTTCCTGGACAATCATCAATACACCTGCCATTTATGTTTCTTTTCTATTATTAAATAAATATTGTTTTTATAGTTGAATAC
>JABSMR010075664.1:0-13382 GCA_018902295.1 Dusona sp. PSUC_FEM 10030013 | reverse complement strand
TTTTCTCTATGTCTCTCTCCCTTTCTCTCTCACTCTTCTACACACACACACACACACACACGTATACTACAGGTTTATGTACATACATTTTCTCGTATACATATTCCCATGGCTTTCACAGTGCTTTTACTTGGGGGATGTTCCTGAGAAGATCTCATGAAGGAGAAACGAGAGAGCAAGATATCCTCTCTGCGCTTTAGCACTATATAGCGTATGCTCTCGTTGCTATAATACGCACAGTGTTCTGGATATAAGGTACTTCGAAGATGCCTGTTACGCGAGACTAGACAAGATGACAAGAGAGAAAGAGAGACGGAGAGAGGAAGAGAAAAAGAGAAAGAGAGAGAGAGAGAGAGAGAGAGTAGACGCCGACGACCTCGTTCTTACTTTGGCTAATATCACTCGCTTATCCACAGTTTGCATACTGCTTCTGTATTTCCTCATTTCCTCCCTTCGTCTATCTTTCCGAAGGCTATTTTCAGAGCTACTCGTTTTTTTCGATTTCCATTATTTGAACAAGTGATCGTATGAGTTTAAGTTCTCCATTTTGGGATAAAAAAAAACAAGAAGATTTATCAACATCCAGAAGACAGATAAAGCAGTGGCATCGACCCAATATTTTCTAAAAACTTTAGAAGCCCTTGGTTGCATCAGCGATGGTGATATTGGTTTTTATTTATTAAAATCTACAATAGATAAAATGATTTGTAATTATCATCGAATTTAATGCTGACAATTTAAGTTGCAGCTTTCTGACGTAAATTTCTGTTAAGTTGAGTAGTGCAAAAAAAAAATGAACGATCATTCGTAAAACTACAAACGATTGATGAAAGGGAATCATGGAACTTGGTTGTTCATCACATGGTCGAGCAATTAGCGTACGTTTAAGTGCACGTGTGCATTCGCTACCAAAAACAGGACTAATCCCTCCGATTTGGAGCCTTTGGACCAATTCTTGTAAAACCTCTGTCGCCTGCAAACGACTTACTTCCTCCCTTGTGCTCTCCCTCGCTCTCTTTCTTTTTCTCTGGGTCTCTTTACTTTGGAAATATTCCAATTAGTAGTGAGTATACAGCGAGTGAGAGGTATGCTCGCACTAAAAGAAGACACCCTTTTCGTTCCTCTCTTTCGCTCTCGTTATCGAACCCCCTCTCGGAAACGCGCACGTGTCTCGTCGTTAAATACGCTCGACCACCGTCACACTAACGCACATTATAACTATATCATTATATCAACATACCCTTATTGCTTTGATGATCCGATGGAATCGATCGTCCAGCGAACGATGAAAGCGACAGGTGTTGTTAATAAATTTAATCGTTATTCGATAACACCATTTTCACGATAGCTTAATTCTTTGCACGTATTTTATCAGGGTATAATTATCACAAAAAAATTTCTTTTGAGACATAAAATACAAAACATATTTCATTATTTCCTATTCAACAAGGAACACCTCCTGATGGATTCACTCTTAAATTTCATTGCAACCAAACTCACATTTATTTCAGAATAACGTTACACGAAACTATTCAATTAACTTCTGCAAAAACGTGAAAAATAAAATTAACGACACATCAAAACAGCTAAGTTGTTCATATTTGTTTTTTTTTTTTTTTTTTTTCAACATTTCTGAAAGTTCCATTTAAATTACGACAATAAAAATGGTATAGTTATTTTTTATCTACATTAAAAGCTTCCCCCTTCGTTTATCTTCGTATTTATTTAGTTTAGGAAAGGCAAAATATACGGTATTCTAAGCTTGAAGTTTATGTAAGTAATTATTTCGTGAGTCTCGAGACAAATACAGATGACGTAAATTATGGCGTGAAATTTATACTGGAGCTGGCAGGAATAAGATCACAAGAGATTTCCAGGGAAGATTTCGTAGGTATGCGAGAAAGATTTCTCATCGAGCGAACTCCAAGTGGCAGTGAACGCGGCCACCTTGAACTGGCAAACGGATGAACGGGCACAAAACGAGGAAAAGGCACAAAATGGTTAAAACAAGCGAAAGACAGACAGAGCGAGAGAGGGAGAGAACTCTGTCTTTTATATATGTATGCATACATGAGGGTGTAGTGTAAGGGTTGTTAGTGTAGCCCTACTAAAAGGACAAGTCCTCATCACGGTGATGAAAGCAAAACCATTCGTGTGGCTCTCTGTCTCTGGTAACCATCGTCTCGTCTCGTGTAAACTGCCGGTTCCTTTCCTTCTTCTTTTACCTTTACCGCCAAATTCACCTCGGGTTTACGGTGGAAAGCATCGAACCGACGTCTAAATACTCTGACGTTTATGCGCTCTAACGTGTTATTATTTTTTTGTTTCTCTTCTTTCCTTTCTTGTCCTTTCAATAGACTTTTGTCGATTTCGACAACTACAACAACAACGTGTATCAATATTCTTGACGAACTTTTCTTTAGTCGTCTCTGAAAATAGTATCACGCGTCAGTTTTATTTTTGATAATTATAGTTTCATAATTGTATATAATCAAATGAGTCAATTATGCAATTTTATTTAGTCTACTTATTTTATTATTTATTATTATTTTTATTCATCATTTTTTGTTATTTCTCTTACCCATATCTCAGGTAGCTTATTATCATCATTGCACTTGATATTGTACCACATGTCATCGCAATAAAGCCGATGAAAAGAACGATTACAGCGAGAATCAAACGCCATGCAAAACGACCAAAGTTTCCGTATTGACTGACGATGTAAAGTATTGAGGGAATTATTGTTCCAAGTGTTGCAATACATAGGGCACCTACAAGACTAGTGAAGACATGAAGTTGTGGGATAGCTGCTGCCAGTGTACCTGAATCGAAAAACTTGATTTAATCCTCTGTGACTTTTTTACTAATTAATATTTTGGCTACGAATTTAATGACGTTAACTAGTAGCTACATGTGACAGCAGTAACGCCGAAACGAACTAATAAATCCCAAAAATAGAGCGGTCCTTTGCAAGCGCCATCTTGAATCGATGGAATCGCGTAATCATCGTAAAGGATTGATATTGGCATGTAACACTGTAAACCGTACGACAAATATATCGCTATCCCTTGCATCACGAGTACTGTGAATGTTCCACTGTAAAGAAACACCGAAAAAGATTTATTTTCTGTGCACAATATCATAGTGTATGATTATGTAATAATTAGAAGGGATTTGACTGTGATCGTTGAAAATGTACACAAAGAAAATGTACACTGTCTTAAAAGTGCTCATGGAATCACTCATTTGCAGTCTGAAGTATAACTTTTTAGGAAAAAAATAACTTTGTGACATTTTCAATCGAAGTGTCGTGTCTATGCTCCTAATATTTGTATGGGAAAGGGTTTCCTTAAAAGTTACAGGAGATATTCTGAAGATTTAAAACTTAAAAATAAATGAAGACACAAATCAAATTTATAAACTTATTCGACTAGCCATGATCGAGAAAATCATTTTCTTACGCGTTATGCTCAGAATGATTGCGAATGAAATTCCCCAGTGAGTCGGTCCCCCATTGAGCATAAACTACAGCACCGACGATCACGTGCAAGCCTATCAAAAAACCCATTCCCCAATTTAATACGCCACAAACTTTCGTATAGTTCCATGGTTTCCTCATACTGTGCTCTATCGCTAATATCTGGAATAAAAAATCTCAAGTTGGTAATGTTTCTAACGACTAATTATTAAAAAATAAAATATATTATTGCGATGTAAGGTCATAAATCACGTTCGAGTAACGGAAATAAACATCCAATAGTCCGAGTGCAGTGCATGCTTTTTAAAATGACTCTGTGATTATGGACCATCAAGTCATTAGACTTTCGAATGGTAAAATGTAGCAATTTAAATTATCCTTGCAATTATTCATGTTTTGGCAATGTAATTATATTTATATTTGTCGTTATGTCTTTTGCGTAAAAATATCAATGTTCGTTGAATGTTTTTTTTTTCTTTTTTTGATTCATTGATTGATTGATTTGATTTACCAATCCTGGTGAACACATGCAGAAAAAAGCAGTGCCGATAAATTTTGGATAGGACGTAACGTTCTGTTCGATGAAAACCCATTTTCCATTTCCTTCTTTGATGGCGTATACGGTCCCGATAATTGCAGATACCACGAGAAGTCCATTTGCAATTATAGACATTGGTGCAAAACTATTTAATCCTTTGACCAAATTCATCAGCAGAAATAAGGGGAATATAATGAAGGCGTAAAAAGCCTGATTTATAGTTTTTTCCATGTCGACACATTCTTGAACGATTCCAGAAACGAAAACAACGTAAACTGCACCGATGCCGAGGTAACACGACAGCATCGCTATATCGATTATCAGTCTGATTGGAAAGAAATTGAAGATAATTATAAATTTGTCATTGTCTATAACCGCTGGTCGATTTTAACCAATATTTTTTTGATTGCTTTCCAATTTGTGAACCATAACAATGTAATTGATTCGTTAATATCGGAACGTACATTTTTTCACGTGTAAAAAAGTGCAAATATATTAAAGTTACTTTTAAGATTTCTTTAATTTTTCGTAATGCGTAAAAATGAATTTGTCAATGTGTTTCGTCGAAAAATACGCACGTAATAAATTCGGGCGATATTCGACCTTTCAGAACGCCGGATGTTAACGTAATTACTACCAATTTATCGTAAGTTAGCGAGGGATTCTTGCCGCGCTTGCACATTTGGTAATGCGTTCTCATAAGCAGTTGGAGAGAAATAGTTATGAGAATTCCCATGACGATGGTACCGACTATTCCTAGGAGCATTCCGACGCATGCGAAAGCATTAGGCATTGCGAAAAGACCTGTACCAGCGGCACTCTTGACCAAATTAGCAAAGGAGCCAAAATCACTGTGAAAAAATGTTTAGTGACATTTCAAAGTTTTCAAACTCGATTTGTGGAAAAATGTAAACAATAAACGAAACCTACGAAACATATTTTAGTTCAGTTCGATGTTCGTAAGGTTCGTAAGGTTCCTCAATCTCTTCGTTCACCGTTGATGGCTCGCGCAGAGGGACATTCACGGGTTTTGGAATTTTAGGTTTCTTCGGATTTGCCCTAGTTCATTATGTAACGAGTGGAAAACGACATCAAGCAATATTGTTATCTGAAGAAAAAAATACTCCTTGCTTCAGGTATTTGTCAACTCACATCGCAGAATGTCAAATTTCTGCAAACAATCAAATATTTCTGAAGGATTTGTGTCGGACACTGGTTAAAACGTTGATCCAGAACGTAGTTGAAGTTGTCTGTAATATGGAATGTGTCAAAACAATCTTTATCCACGATCGAGAGGTGTTGATATAAGTTATCATATTTCTCATTCGCATTTCTCTCCTTATTTCCTTGTCAAAACAAAATAGCAGAAAATGGGAAATCGTTTGATGAGCAACTTCAGTTTTTACTTCTCGTAGAATGTTTTTTTTTTCACTCCAAGATTCATCATCAGTTTAACCAACCACAATTCAATTGAGAATCTATGATCAATAATACGCTACATTACCGGAACATAAATGTTGATCATATAAAGCTGTTTACCGAAAAAGGTTGCTCATAAAAATAAAGGATTAGCCGATGCAATTGTGTGTATAAGAGAGTTTTCCATCGATCGCTTTTTAAATTTCACACACTAAAAATACACCATAATTGCGAACGTTGGAAAAACAACATGATGCGGAATGTTCTTTACACCATTGACAATTTTCCTTTCGCCAACTGCGACATTGACGGTTATGATCGGATAATCGCTAAATTAATCATCGATTTTCGACAAAAAGGATTTATTCCAAAAAGCTGGTTACTCGTGTGTGTATCTTTGGCAACGTCAAAATAAATCCGGCTCACGAATAGTACACAGAGGAATAAATGACAAAAAAACAGAGATTGAGGTCTCGCTGTGATGTGCGAAGATACTTTTGTTGTCGATGTGATTTCTCGGGCGAGTTAACGGGTTCGACGAAGCGAGTGTTGGGCGGTATGTGTTGTACAGCTTCACACGAAGAAAAGACGAGGAAGAAATGTCCAAGATACATGTGTATGTGTATAGTATGTGTAAATATATATGTTCATGTATCTTTACTAGAATGATGTTCTGACTAAGCGTGATCGCTAGATCCCGATCATTTCGCTCGGTTTGATTGGGTCGACCGAGTCCTCTTCCTCGGGTTGACCGACTTACCGGTAGTGTGTCTCCAGGGGTTGAACACAAGGGCAATAAGATCGAAGAAAGAGAGAGAGGAAGGTATAATACGTACACACGATTCAATCTATATACGAAACTCCGTGTATGTGCGATCAGCGTCCGTTTTTCCCGAGGGATTTAACGCCCGAGTCGTTCGGCCGAGCTTTTTTCCTCTCTAGGTCCCTTCTCTCTTCCAACTAATACCTATCCTCTCTCGATCTCACCCTCAATCGCTCTGATTACCTTCTTTTTCACTCGGACATATAAAGGATAGGCGCGAGAGGATAAAATGACGATACGGGGTTAACGAGAAGCTGAAGGAGAATCTGCGTCATGTACCTCGAAAAACACATCATATTCACAAGTCCCTAATTGCATAAAGTCTCTTATAAATATTATGACAAAACTTACGTTGGCTGGTCGAGCACCTTGTACTTTCATTTGGAAAATTCATTAATACCCCGCCGATTACTCATCTGTAATAGTAAAATTTATAGCATTAAAATAATTACATAACCTGATAAATCGACAAAATGGTGGCCAACATTTTGTCATGAAAAATTCTTTATCGTCGCTGTTATCAATGAACGAATAATTTATTTGAATTACTTCCACAACAAAAATCATCACGAGAATCTCTTCCCTCGCGCGAGAAACAATGTTAATTTCTTCGAGCTTGTATTTTGTATCTTTGTAAAGAACTTTAAGATGTGTAAGTTCTTATTAATGCGAACCAATGAACGGGAAATTTGATAGAACCTCGTCGACGATTGGTCTACAAATCACAATAATAATACAACTGAACCACACGCTAGGACATCTGGACTTGTTCGTACGGTACAAGTTCAGTCTTGCATGGTTTAATTTGCCAACACGTTATTTGTCGCTCTGGGCGCGATTCCTGGCCTTAATAAACTCGTCCAAGGAGAAGAAAAAGAGCGAGAGTGGTACATGCGTTCTGGACGCGTAGATGACGAGATGATTGGGACAAAATAAAAAAAATAGGAGGAGTTTAGGGTACACGTATATTCTTTTCATATGTATGGGATGTGCAGTTGTGTATCACAATTGGTAGGGAGAGAGCGAGAAATGAAGAGAAGGAAAAAGTAAAAAAAAAAAGAAGAAATTATGAGTATAGGAAGAGAGAGATATAAAACGGACTTGGTCGGGGACAAACCAGGTTGGACGTCAAGCGGTGCGAGACTGTGACCAAAATCCGCCGGATCCCATGCAGTGTTTACACTCGAGATGAGATGCTTCCTAATGCTAATACGGGAATACTCGCGGCGTTAATGCGACCCGCGACTATAGTTACCTACATAATATATACACGTATATATATGTACGTGTATGTACATACGCACGTTAGGTTTTTCTTAATGCTCAATCGCAATCCAATGAAAAGTGTATGAATGGCAAGCGATTATCGAGTCGAACGGGCGCCCTCAATGTGTCCGTCGAGGCGTCCGATGGTAACCCCGCTGCGTTAACCGACATCAAGAAAGAGCCAAATGGTACAAATCCTTCTTTTTCTTTTTTTATATTTTATTTTATTCCTTTCTGCTACTGCTTTGCGCCCTCTTTTCTCTCTGTCTACGAGGCTATTACTCTCAGATATTTCTATCCTTGTCCCGCCCGCCTTCTCGCTCTCTCCATCTCTTCATCTCTTTCCATTTCTTTTTTTCAGCTCCTCTGGAAGCCATTTTGGTCTCTGCGTTACTGATGACGCGGGCAATGTATGATCAGTTTGGCACGTTGACCTCGCACGGGCTGTCCGGAACACGCGCCACTCAGGCAACCAACAAAATACGATTTTTTTCCCCAACCCTAAATGAAGCCTCGGGGTCTTTATTCATTCATTCATATCTTTTCGTTCGATTTTTCGATTATTCTTTTTTAAACACACAAATTTAAACGTCGGCTCAAAATGTTGCACACCAGCCGGAGGCTAATATTTGATATACAAAAAGTACACCCTGAGCGATCAGAGCTTTGGCGTTATTCGATTTACAAAATGGATCATTCGCGGTTAAAAAAGCCAAAGAGAAATTGCGGTATGCTGAAAAAATGCTGGATATCCACACGTTTCAACGATTTTTATTTGTTTGTTTGTTTTTTCATTATCGGAGGAAAACGTCTGCTCTCGACAGATGAAAATTGTTTATATAACCGTATGATGCATCAACCGTTGTGAACTATGCGAGAAAGCCACGTGGCAACTCATTTCGTATTGTTCTATTTTTATTAACAATCATTTAAAAAACGTACCAGGTAATATTTATGCAGTGTTGCCTCAGCGACAATATATAGTTTGTACACTCCGAGATATATATTGAGTGAACGTGCTTTTCATTATTCACGCATTCTCTAATTTCAAGCTGCCGATTACGAGTTAAATAGTCATAAAACGTATTCTCGGTTAAAATTTTTCATGCTTTATGTGGAATTTTCTATATATGCATGCAAAAAGAAGAAAAAAAAATGAATATATGAATGCATTTGAAGAGTACGTATTCCACGCAAGCGATTTTGTTTGCCGACACGTTCGCGTTTAGATGAGTTTTGAAGGATCGTTTCGAAGTCAGTGAGACGATATCGAAGGAGACGCTGAACACTAAGCACGCGAGCTACATGCACACGCGCATACACACACATACACATGTATAAATATATTTATGTAATAAGTGTGTATGTATATTTATGCACCAATCTTTTCCCTCGAGAGGCTAGCGGATAAGTCGCGTTCACCAGCACCGCTGGAGGTCCACTTTTCTCCAGTATTTTACGAGTACAGCTCGAGAAATTGAGGTGACGCGTGCAACACGCCTCGGGAGTCTCCCCAGGCGATTCAGCCACTTCTTTGATGGTCACCCGAAGAATAGACACGAGCGATGGAACCGATCCCTTCCACATTCCGTAACAACATCCATGATGGATGTTTCCATAAGAAAATTTCACACTAGATTAAAGATATCTGTATTTTTTTCAAAATTATCGTAATTTCTTTGCTAATTGAAATTTCTGATGAATTTCGGTCATGCTACCGATGAGATAGTCACAGAAATCAGCAGTTTCAGCTCGAATGTATTCACAGCCTTAAATATGATTACTATCAGACTTGAATGGATTTCGAATCAGAAATGATTAATACTATTTTCAAAACACTTACTTAGGCACTGAAGAAGAAGAAGAAGTAATATGTCATTGATAAATTTGCTGGGACAAAATTCGATTAGACCTGCGAAAAAGAGTTCGCATGCATCAATGGTCAACGAGGAGTGCGGGATGAGATTTTTTCGAATCTTTCCGGTTAATATGTGTGTGTATGGAAAGGATATTAGGATCAGCAACAGATGTTTTATGGGATCATGATATTCTCTCTAATGGCTCGCGCGATTGGCGGTTCTTCCTGCTTCCGTGTTAAATCCGTTATCCACCACGAGAATGCCCGGCGTACAGATATATCTATATATTTATATGTTCAAACTGCAAGCGAGAATGCGGCTCCAGTGTTTTAGGAGTTGTTCGGAACCTGTACTCTGGCTCGCTCTCCTTCTCTTCTCTTTCTCTCAAGCATTGGGCTCACACTCCGGAATAATTTAATGACGCCACATACCCGCCTCTTGTCGGCTCTTCGTAACCCGTAATAATAAAACATCTATATATATTTCTACGCTATATACAGAACGTCTGCTCTCTTGCTTTCTCTCTCTATCGTCATTTCACGCACCGTCATTCTTGATGTCACGCTGAACAATAACAGCCATGCACATCGTTTTATTTTTCTTCTAAATCAAATGTCCTGCAACTTAACGTTTTTCGACCTTCGACCTATTAAACTTCTGTCGTCGTACAGAATTTAAGGTTTTCATAATACGACAATGTAATGAAAAGGAAACCCATTGATGGACCGACGACGGGAATACATCATTTTTCAAGTTCTTCTATTTTGTCTCGTCACGCTATTATTTGTACGACTTTTACTTTATACCACTACATATCCTGTGAAGTACAATTGCGTTGGGAAGCCAATACTCGTTCTGAAGTATCTGATTGAACTAATAATTGTTTATCATTGATAATCGTGTGTCCTCGTGACATACTTCGTGAAAAGTGCAACATAAGATGTACGACTCGAGGTCATGATACTGGCACGGGTCTTTGCAATTAAAAAGTAATTCAAATGGAGAGTATAGATAATCTCAAGATTACAACATTTCGATAAATGTTAATTTCAATGAATACATAAATGATTACGACATTTTTCTTATACTTCGAAAAACGAGGAAATATCGAACGAACTCAATGCGACATGTGGCACGAAATCAAATACGGAACTGAATTTTTTCATTTGGGATATTTGAGCCGTTTCGGTGAAATCACGTGTACCAAATCAGAGCCGAATTTTTGACAGGATTGTTCATAATTCGTTTGTGCTAAATTCCTATCTGCTCATTCTCTGTTTACCCATTATGATTGATGGACAAACAGATGGAAATTAAGATATACATTACATGATTATCGAACTTTTGTTGTTATCGTTTTCCTGCTAAAGAAAATGCACCAGAGGATTGGAGGATTAGAGCGAGAGGATTGTGGGATACCCACAATCCTCGGAATTTGGCTTTGTGCACACTCCGAATTCAACAGTCGGGTCGCACCTGTACCCATATATACGTGCTATATAGTTACATACTGTACGTTATATAGACATTGTATAGAAATGTATACCAGAGACTTGTCGGTGCAACGTCGGTATTCACGAGAGTGTGAAAATGTTTTGCAATTCTGAAAGCACAAAAATGTGTGGGTATACATACATGTGTATATGTATATAAAGGTGTGCGTGTGTGTGTATGTGTGTGTTGTATATTCTGCATTGGGTTTGGTGGGTGGCTAGTGTTGCAAACCGCGCTACAGGACGCCGTCGCGTCGCGCGTTCGTGTGCTACCGCGTTATTTCGATGCCCTGTGAGCGGGAGAGCTATTTTGTGCACTCCTGCGAACGGCAGGCCAGCCGCAAAAGCGGATTGCAGTAGGGAAAAAAATGATGAAAAAAAGAAGAAAGAGAAAACATAGAACGAGTCGAACGAATGCGCAACATAGAAAAAAAGACAGAGACGTCAACCGGTGGTTATACGCGCGTCGTTCCAAAAAAGCAGGATCTGCGATATAGATATATGTGTGCCACCTGCAGCGTATCATTCCATACCGCAAGTTTGTGCACCATACATGCATCCCCCGCTTTAAATTTCGTTGCAATTCTACAGAACAGCGTTGAGACCAGAAAGAAAGCATTATCCCCAAAACAGTGAAAAAAATGAAACAAAAAACACGTAAACGCTCAAATCCCGACGATCTGCCACTCGTTGAACGCGAATGAAAAAAAAAAAATCGCAGTAAAGACAAACGAAAACAAAAGTATCTTATGGCTTTTCGCCGCCCGAGCGAGATGAGAGATATGATCATAAGAGAACGACGTATAAAAATTTAACCGAAAGCTCGTCACGTATCCTTTTGTGCTAAAATCAATCCACCACTTTTTCACCGCATTTGTAATCATCGACTACGTTCAATTCCATATTTCATTCAAAGAAGACTAAAAGGCTTTAATTTTTTTATGCATACAAAAAAAATGAGGGATCCCTTATTTTTGCGATTCCCCGCCCGTTTCGCGTTTTCGGAAAAAAATATTTTCAACACCCTTCACCCGATCAGAATATATAAAATCATAGCCCACGCAGAGAAATCGAAAAAATAGCAGGCTGACAGTTTTTTAGTCCGTTCGGTCGAACTGTGTTGAAAATATTCACTTCCGAAAGTGAAAAAAGGCTCAATCGGTATGACACATGACATTTACTTTAAAACGTGCAAATTTGTTGGGTGACGATGAATTATGGCGATTGTTCTATTCGATATGGATGTTGGGTTGGGCATAAAAAGATCTAGGTTCATCGAAAGAATTTCTTCTGTTTATAATGAGTGCATAGATATGTGTGTATACAAGCGCGTATATACATGCGCACAATGCTCATTATGCCTGATTACATGTATTACAACAATAAAGGCAAGGGTCGTAAGAGAATAAGAAAGGGTGGTTAAGGAGGGTGCGAAGGACGAGAGGGTTAAAAGAAAAAGACCGCGAGGGAGAGACGTAAATATACATACGTATATATAAAAGCGCAGCTATACGCGGAGGAGTTAAAACAAGGTGCGAGAGGGTTGCTCCTCAACAACGCGACTATACAAGAGCGGTATATTCGCCGCATGTACGTATATCGCGTTTTAGCAGAAGGTAAGGGCTCAACGGACATTGTTTTTATCTCTTAAATGATGTGATTTAAGGCTTTTTGTTAGCTAGCTGTTTTTATACGATATGCTATATATATGGATATCGAAGCGAACCGTAACGAGACGAGTCCAAAGGAAAATCGTCGGGACGATCAAAGGATCATCCCTCTCCGACGATCGTCGCGTCAAAGGAAGACTTGGCGTGCTTGCGTTACTTCACTCTTCGTGAACTTAATATAACACACACGCATCACCCCCGCCCGACCCCATCGTTTTCTCCTTTTGCAGCGTCTCGTCACCCGCTTCTTCTTCTTCTCGAGAGGACCCCCCGACCGGTTCACCCTCTTGCGCGTGCAAACGGAAAAAAGAAGAGAACATTTTTTTTTACTCGCGAGCCTCAAACGCCGAACCACACACGGGGTGTTTCGCGCGAGAGAACACGTTAACGTACTTCCCCTCCCCAGCTTGCCTCGACAACGACACAATATACATATATATGTTGGGGTGTCGCCCAACGGGGTCGGGGGTGGACCTTTACCGCGTGAAAGCACACACACACGAGCTGTCTGCGTTTCTCCTTTTTTATTCCTTCGCAAAGCGAGTCCGAGTGTGTGCAGATTGCAGGCGGTCACCCTCGCACCGAGAAACTCTCCTCTTGTCTATACGAATGAAGAAAAAACCGTAGTCATTGACCCGATAAAATTCCCCTGTGGTCAACTTCAGAAAAAAAAAGTTTGTTGTCGACAAATCATTTTTTCATCAGGATGAACTAAAAGTTTCATCGTTTCGTAAAAAATATATCGTAAAAAATCAAGCAAATTTTAACTATGCAGTCGTGCTTCGAAAAGCTAGCCCTTATTCCGTCGAATTTTCTTCCTTTCGACATTTCTTTTA
>JABSMR010075553.1:0-13387 GCA_018902295.1 Dusona sp. PSUC_FEM 10030013 | reverse complement strand
ATATATCCATATTATAGAGAGAGAGAGAGAACTGAACCACACTCTTCCACTCTTTGACTCGTCCTCTTACAACCGGACCGCGAGAGTCCTATGTCCTTTCGTTTCAAGTCGATCTTGAATTCACTTGGAGCGAAAGAGACAAAACATCGCGACTTCTGGACCAAGAGTACATTGTACTGCTGTTTAATTTTCTCTTGCACGTTCAAGAAAATCCTGAAGTAGATATCCAGTTAACAAAACTTTCAACATTTTTCAAAATAATACTATATCTTTTCTCTCCAAATACATTTAATGAAGAATGTCATAAAAAAATTTAATCCCTGAGTTTGAAATCGTATGCTACGGTAATTGAGAGAGACTGAGCTCAGTCGAAGTGGATTTTTGTATAATCCATTCCCTGTGGAATTTCTTATTGGTGGACTTATTGATCACACGCAGATAATCTCTATTTCCAAAAGAAATAGTTTTTTTTTCTTTCAAAGCCGTTTACCGAAAATTCCTACACTCGGACTAATTTCGCAACCCCTGACAGATGTAGAAATAAGTAACGTCGCTAAAAAAAAAATCCTGCGCCAAATACATCCAATAATGCTATACACAGTACGCCTCGAAGATGTAAAGGAAGAAGATTTAAAAAGAACCTAATAAGACTCGAAAGATCGATAAAAAAAATTGCAGACGAGTGAAGCGAGGCATACAAAGCGAAAAAAAGACTTTCTGGTATCTGGGTTTGGTGTATAAGGGTGCGATTAGACAGGTGCAATGTTGGACGGTTTCGGAGAGACTGAAAACACTCCCGAGGCTCTCCCACAGTCACACCTGCCCCACTGGAGCCAGAAATCCCGACGTAACAGAGGCGGAGTACTCCAGAATCAGTGCGTTCTTTCTCCTTAGCTCTCTTTCTTTTTACTTTATCCCAACGGGATCCAAACACCGCAGTGGAACGAGAAATCGATCCCAGCTGCTACCTGCGGATTCGACAAAGATGAATCCGGAGAAAACTTAGATAACGCAAGAAACGCATAATTTATAACCTTTCAAATACTTCGACAGTTCGTTTTAATGAATTAGAAATCATTTTTCACTAATGGAAAATCATTAACGAGACGTTAAATAGAGTTTCATATTTTTCAAACCTTTCAACTGCCTTTCGGTAAATTCCTTCATCATTTAAAACGTCACAATGAAATTTTTCAACGAGTAAACTGTTCAATTCTTTTACCGTCAAATATAGCTCGGTATATAGAAAATCAAATGTTAATTTCTTTATTTCGTTATCTTTTTCTGACACGTATTCGTATTTGCACTACATCCTGTCTCATTAAATACCTTATTAAACATTAAAGTAGCGTGACACTACGATCGAACATTTAGAGTCGATTCATAGTTGTTGAAAAAATAGAGATACGATATTTGATATTCGAATGTTAGCCGCTACCTTTGGTCGTTCGAGGTTCAAACAAAAAAGGGTCTTTGTGATGGAAGGGAAAGGCCCATTTGTGCACGCAGGTGTCCCGTGCCATCCTTCGAACTTGTTCGATAACGTCGCTGTCTATTGACTAGAAGACGGTGTTTAATTTCGTGTTCTTCTCACTGCTGATGTGGAGTGATGGCTAAACGACCATCATTCATAGAGGTCCGAGTATTTTTCTTCTCTCAAAGTAAAAGAGCTTAGGATGGCTTGGTGGAAGATGATGAGGAGGAGACTAAACTTTTCGTCAATTAAATTGACAACACCTGCCTCTATACCTGCTCGTATTTCTAGTAACAATAATGTCAATGAAAAAAAACCTAAAGAGAGCCCTAGAACTCTCATCGGCTCTCAATATTACCTTTTAATTTACGAATTTTCCATCATTTCTTTGAAATTGCTCCGATTTTTCCAGACATAGACAAACAATGGTATTTTTTGGGAGCAATCGTCGTAAGAATAATTTTAAACTCTATAATATTCTCATAATAACAGTTATTTTCTTTGTCTTCGCCTGAAAAACTATTATTAATAAGCTCTGATCCTCTTCATTATTAAGTTATTACACCTGCTCTCTACCTGCATCCCTAAACGGATTTCTCGAGATGTGGGATGTGGCTAGAGTTATGACCACGATTTTGTAAGCCACGAAAAGTGGGCCAGGCTCTATACGAGACTGATAATGACAGAGAAAAAAGAGTAATAGAAAAATAGGCCCTTAAAAATTGGTGGGACTCTAATTTCAAGCTAGTAATTTCGAAGATTCGTAATTAAGGAATGAAGATTCTCGAATATTGTTTCGAAACCATACTCGTTTTTTGTACTCATTTTTTACAGCATTTTTCACACGTAAAGATATCTAAAAAGTCTCGTATAAAAGTCGTTTGATTTGAAACGAAATATCCCCTATAAGATATACGTGAAAGGACATTTTTCCACGCCCAATGATAAATTACCTCGTTGACGTTCGACCTCTCCTACTTTTACTTATCCTCTCGAATATTCTCGTACAGTAGCAACCCGACAATAGGAATACATCCCACTTTGAAGAAGAAAATATCTCTTGTTTTTTTTGTACATGTGTGATGCCACATATATGGGAATCCCTTCGCTTTTCGCTCGATTTCAACTGTGACGATTCTAGGGCTCTCTTTTCCTGGATCATTCGGCTCAAGAGGGTGGACACATGGTAAGAGAAAACTGTTCGGGATTCTCCACTCCTCCTCTTTCGCTTTTTTTTCTCTTCAATCCATGAAATGCCATATATCTCTTTCCACACGACAATAAGTATCGGCTCGTTGGATTTCTTCCAAGTCGACGAAGAAATCCGACGAGAAACGACCACATCCAGAGTCAGAAAAAAGAATCCTCTCACCATAAATTCCCACGTTTCCTTTCTGCTACTTCATTTTTTTCTACAACTTTATGTTGAGTACTTTCCTGATAATTGTCGTTGAGTATTTTTCTCGAAATTGCGTAATTTCTCATTTTTTTAGATATTTTTTTTTAGAAATAAACATTGCTTACATTTTCTCGTAGATTTTGACGTATTTTTTAATTATATTCCACGAGTCTGCTATCGTCCCAGCACATAACTATTTTCCGAAAAACTGTTGTACACATTTTCATTTATTTCGTTTATACGTTCATTAAAATATTTTTAGTTTAAGACAGTCTTTGCTCGTACTGTAGTAATTTTTAGAGCACACTAACCGATTGTGAGTAAATGGTCATTTCGGACTTCAAAATGAAAAAGTACCAGAGAAAGCACGTTGGGCGTTTAAAATGTACAGAATGACGAATGGAAACCTGACCTTTCTTTCACAATGATTTTTACGGTCACTGAACTGACGTTCTCCGCCGTAATAAAATCGACGTAAAGGCGTCACGTGACTATGTTCGTTCACGTGTCGTATTTCTCAAGGGCTATTCTTGTTTGAACGATTTTGTTTCCCTCATAGTATCGCGTTCTATACACGTACATTTACCAACTAAATGAACTCCATCAACATTGTCGCAGCCGGAAAATCGACATTTTCCAAAATGCCACATGTAACTATTCAAGTAAATTAAATGTCTGAAATGACAATCTAAGAAAAAATTGAAAATTAATTCATAATTGAAAAGTGCATTGAAATGAAAAAAAAGCGTTTTCGTATTATAAAATGTATTTTGAAATAACTTTACTTTCAATGAACCAAAAAAGTTCGAATTCTTTGAAATAATGTTAAATTACTTGCTCGCAAAATAATTTGTCATCATTAATCTTAACCAGAAAGGTGGATGATGTTGTGCATGGTATAAAAGACGTTGCAGAATTTCTCTGTCAAGAGATATGTCCGTTGTTGCTATCCCACGCCATATCCGAGAGTACGTGACCATGGGAGTGCAACAGAAACTCCGACGAGCTATAGGAGAGATGTATAGCTTTCCCATGATGATTCCACCATCACTAAAGAGACGACTGAACGTAGCTAAGTGCTCCTGGATAATACTCTCCGGTTCTCGCGATATAGGAAACTGTATATAGAGAAGATATAGAGAGGACGAGATGTAATGTGTCCCGCGATAAGCCTGTCGCATGGGACAAGTCGACTCGGTGTGTTCCTGTGTCCGCAGTACACAAAACTATCACACAGTTTACTCAGGATAGGTAAACTCTCGGTTTTCGTAGATCTACCCCATCTATAACTTTAGTATCTCAAGTGCAAGCATCGTATATTTGAAATCTCGAATATCTCGTAGTTTCGAATCTACTCCGTCAAAATGGTATCAAAATATGATGTCATTTATATAATAGAAATGTTGCTGTTAGTATTTAAGCCAATATTCACTGGTTTTCTTGGAATGAATGTAGTTTTGCTATCGCTTAAAGTTCGAGGTGCAAAAAGTTATCATCCTCGTCGCGTTTCATTGAATTGAGAAATGTGTATTGGTTCATCGATTCGCGATATTTTGTCGGTTTTTAAATCGAAAATAATAATTAAAATATCGCAACGAAATCAATCCCATTCTCGGAATCTATGAAAATTTTTGCAAAATAACCTCTTGGAATTATTGATAAAGCATAAGGTCTTCAAGGCCATCGAGAATTAAGTTCTCGTACATCTACAAGTTCATAAATCGAGTTCAGTGGCAGTAGACTCCCTGATGTTCTGATCAGGCGACAAAAAAATGGTAGCAGAGAAGGTTGAAACGTATGGTACAACGAAGAAACCGTTTTCCAGTCTCGTGGGAGCTCGGCAAGGAGAGTCGTCGGTAGGAAAAAAGTATCGTGACTTTTCTCCGAGTATCTGCACGCAACGCAACAAAACGTTCGCGGTACTTATAAGCAAAGAAAAATAGAAGTATAACGTCGATTGCCGGTGAAGCGAGAAAGAGAAAGAGACATGGAGAAAGGAGCAAAACCTGCACATCGAAATCAATTTTTAACCAAGCAATTTATCGTGAGCCTTCTCAGAGGCAGAAAAACGAGAGATTACGTGAAGAAAAGAGCTCATATTCGTTAAAAGTACAATCATGTGAATTCGATTTCAACTGCAAAGAAAGAGAAAAAAAACGCCAACTACAGAGGGAGGAGAAAAAAGTAAAGACTCCATGAGATATTCGACGAACGAGAATTTCATGAGGCCACCGAGTCATTGACTTTCATGCTACAATCGCTCGACAATTGATCGAACGATTTATATACGCTAGCTTGATATAGCAACGAATTGCATTTGGTGCACGGAATTTGTAAAATCAAATCGAAACCAATTTCCATAAATATGTGCATGGAAATTTTATTGCAACTCATATACATATCGTTTTCAATTCAAAATTACTGTCGTAATGGTATAAATAGCTGGTGTACCTTTGTCGTAGATTATTCGCCCTCTTTTCGCGTATACTACTCGATTTCTCTTATTACTATAGACATTTGAACACTTACGAATAACAACACTTCACAGATTCTAGTAGCGATGAAAGAGACGGCACTAATCCATTTCTCAAATAAAAGCCCGAAAAAGCGAAATCCATCAGCAAACCTAAAAGCAAGAGAAGTATATGATATATACATATAAGTTTTCCAGTCGATACATATAGATATATGTATATTTTTATCTACTGAAATACGTTTATAGGGTGAACGTGCTTATCCCGCTGTTATTTCTGCCTTTGGTGCCACTTTCCTTCATTCTTCGGGTACATGAAAGCACGCACACATACTTCAAAATGAAAGAGGTGGAGAGAGAGAAAGAGTGAGCGAGAGGGGTAGGCGAGAAGTAAATATTTGTTGAAGCGATCCGTTGTAATAATAAAATTTCAACAAAACCGAATTCGTGCAATTTTCGAGATCCCAAGGACCCCTAAGGACTCCCATTGAGTTGCTCCTTTTTTGTTGGCTTTCTCTTAGAGTGTCATTTCAGAATTTTTTCTAGAGTGCTCGTGTACAGTATTTTTGTGTAGAAGTGGAAGTAAAAAGTGAATACACTTTTCAGACGAGTTCTCTATTTGTCGCAAAGTAAAAGCTTGCAATAATAATTTATATCATTATAAAGTTAGCTCGTAATGATTGACGTTTTAACTGGGAAATTGGGAGTTCTATAACGTAAAGTTAAAGGGTACAACCCTTAGTAATCGCAGGGAAAAACATTTAACCGTGAGTATTAAAAAGTAGGAAAAAAACAAAGAAAAAGTGGAAAACGTTCGCAGACAAACAGGCACAGCAAGTGTAGAGCCTGATGAAATTACTTCGTAATAACAATCTCTTCCGTTTTTCTCTGAAATATGAAATAATAATATGGAGGTCGTGTATACGATGATAAAACGTTCTCGACGTAAGGTTAATGCAATTTTCTCGAGGATTCTTTTTTCCTGACCTTTTTTTTTGTTTTATTCTTTCCGGAGGCGAAACTTGATTATCCCGAAGCGGGTCCTTGACTCCCGAGGGACGGTATACACTCTGAGGCGACACGGAGATAGACTTGACGTGGTTGTTCCGAGTGGAAGTCCATGCAAGACGTTTTGCACTCTTTTATACATGTATATTTACTTCGCACTCTTTTGCTATACGTATACATCCGTTTTATCCTGTCTCATCCACTTTTCCTGCCATTCGTCCTTTCTCCCTTCTGCTTTTTTTTACGCCCTTTATCGGAGAGTTATCGAATGCGCTCGGTTGACCCACTAATCGACATTCGTCAGAAGGAAAAAATTGAACGATACCCGAGACATGTTGTATATAATACTATCGACGGCAATGGATACGCGCGGGAGTTTGACTTTCATTCTGCTTTCTCACGTGCGTATGTAAAGTTTAAAAAATAAATATCTAACTTCTCTTCGCGAGAAACAATCCAAACCCGCCAGCGGTTTAAGGGGTTCAGAACGCATCGATCGATTCTCTGTCGTTATTCTAGGCATGTTGATACGTGAGTTTGATGGTATGTGCACACCCGAATATTATGACTTAGGGAGATATGAGAAACGCGAATATCTCGCGACCATTTGGCTATCATAGCGCTCTCATACTCGAGCGCGCAGGACATTCAGAGTACACAAGCAAACTAGCCAAATCGTTCTCTTTCCATCCTCACCTAAAGTCCGATACGAGCTATACTCCAAACAGCAGGAGAAACGGGAGAGGGGAGTTGAATGCTTCTTGACGTAATTGAAATATCGGAATCCCCGTGGACCCGTCTGACTTGACCTCAAGACCGCAAACCATGAAATTATACGAGCGAGTGATTCCTGCCGCGAGACATGGACAGAGAAAGACGGAGGGAGAGTATCGGGAATGCAACTGCTTGGTACATCGAGTATGCGTTGATGATGCATTTCTAGTTGACGTTGACCAAAAGAACTTTTATAGTTTCGCGATAAGTAATTAAATATATTTCATTCATGATAATAAAAGACCATTTTCGCTCGTTGGCATCGGGAACTTTATTATCGTAGCAAAATGATGTAATTTTATGTTAATAGGCTGCTTTCTTTTGTCCCCAAATTCTTTTGAGCAAAGTTCGTTGAAAATCCTTTCAGTTCCTTTAGAATAGGAAGGCTATGTACCGTTTGCACTCTCTCGTAATATAGTATTCTTGACCACCTGGTTGAACTCTACCCGGTGTTTTCGCGGTCAATGCGAGAAACCACAGCTAACACATATATGTCCGCACAAAGTTACTCTTGCGGTGAGTTTTATCCTTCTACCGCAAAAGTCAGTAAAAGAGGAGACAAGGAAATAAAAAAGAGGCAAAAGAATATTGGAGTCAAAAAGGAAGATATGAAAGTATCATGTGTCAACGGAGTTCCTCGAGGCTGAAAACGTTGGATATCATCTTATGTTTTCTCCCATTTCGATTTATTATTATTTTCGTTGGTACAATAATCCCCTGTCTATTCGAACAATCTTATTTCATCCGGTAAAGACGTACGGAATAAAATAATAATAATAATAAAATGCCAAACCTATATCAATTTCACGTATGCTTAACGCTTGTAATCGATAGGATCGAACTTGTTCTTCAACTTCTTCGGTTTCTTTTTTAAATGGTATTTGCAAGCTAAACCCGAGCATACCGAGAACTCGGTACCAGAAAATCCGAGGTATAGAATCCGTCGTGTTATATGCAACGGGAAAGAACGAAAGGGCGGTTTTCTCTCGGGTTGTTATATGTTCGTAACGTCCGAACGATGCACTTGGCCCCGGGGCGCTCAAATGCCAGAACCCTGAATGTGTAATAAGCACTCATGTCGTGGCCCTTGCGGGCTCGCCCCCGCACCACAAACTCGCCCGTCTCTGCATTTTAGAAAGGTCCTACCACTCACACATCGCAAAACCCTTCGTATATTTACCTGTACATAGTTCTATATGTGCTGAATCTACCGGTATAAAGCAAAAGAGACGAAACAACCATCATTTAACCCCAAAACGACCTAAATGAGGCCCTTACGTGTCTCAACAGTTCATACAGATATAAACATACGTGGAAATCAGGATAAACATGTCAGAGACTTTCCAGGCAGAACCGGCAGGTCTTAAAGTCTCGGCATTTTATTTTTCACTGTTTTAGACCGATTCAATAACGCTTCACCAAATTTTAATTGATCTTATTGATTCAGTCGTTATTAATTAACGAGAAGAAACTCGTAGGCGTATAATTATTGGATGAAAAAACTGTGATCATGAATTTTTCGTTCCTTTCATAATAATATAACGATAATATATAAAATAATGAAACGGGTTAGAAAAAAGTGGATGATTAAAATGCTCGAACTTGGTAGATTTAACCTGGAACGGGCCATACATGTCTATATATATAAACGTATGTGAATTGTATACGAGACGCACAAGGACTGGCGAATGAAACGACGACGCACATTTGATTGCAAACGAGAGACGCGCCCGACGAACGGGCAAACACGCACCCGTTCATCTCTATATCTTCTCCGCGTCTTTCTCCGTCTATCTAGTCATTTTTTCTCTCACTCTTCTCGATGAGGTCTTTTCCCTTTTTTTTTTGAACACGCGTTCGTTCTTTTTTCTTTTGCCAGCGAAATAAAAACGAGAAAAGAAGCCGAGAGGCGAGTGCGTAATAATGCAAAGCGACGACGACGACGAAGATGTTTTTCCTCGTTCTCGTCTTGTTCACCCTCTCGACTCGGATTTCTTCTGCTGCCTTTTCTTTTTTACTTTTCTCTTACGCTCGATGCAATCTATCTACTCTCCTGGATAGAGACTCGAGGTGTGAGCTCAACTCCCGGGAATTTCGTGCCAAAACAGTTCTTTGTAATTACAAACTACTTTCTCGTATGTGCGTAGATGTTGAAGAAATAGTTCATGGAAAAAGAAATGGAGTAATTGTTTCTCAAATAATTACGACGAATACCGAGCTCCACCAAAATAGCATAGATCCACGCAAAGTTGCGGTTCTAAACTCACGTCCACAAAAATCATTCGTACGAACGAAATAAAGTGTCTTCTTAGTTAATTGTTACTTTCCAATCTAAATAATACTCGACAACTAAAAACATCTTTTTCAATCCTCGTGTTTCTTGTCGATTGATTGACATAAATATGTTATCGTGTAATTTTATATTAATAAATAAACCTGTCGATGGAATGACGATGGAAATCAATGAGACGAATGAACAGAGAAAACTCTCAGGCGACATGCACGAAAGGATCATACTCGGGTCATTCAGGCTCAAACGCCTCTCTCGCGAATTAGAGAGCCCGGTCAAAGTAGGACGAGAAATAAAATATAATTTCTTCATCATAAGAGAAAGCACGTACTAAGAATGAATACGAGAAACAAATGCTACAGCATAATATAGCTTGCCAAGGTTATGCGCCTCGCCCACCACTAACAATGGAACGACCAATCATCATTATTACCAAAGGGAAGAAAGGGCTCGTCACCTTTTTATCGTCTCTTCATCGAAAGAAGCGATTATATATACTGCTGTTTCTTTAAACGCGACAAAAATATATTACAAAAATGCCCCGCCCATCTAAACGTCAACACGATAATAACTGAGCGGTAATAATTAATAATTTATTCGACACGAAATATATATACGTTTAATTCATTCCCAGAGCTCTCATCGATTCGATGAGAATCGCAACACGATGGAATTTTTTTTATAACCAATACGTTCAAGCACGAGCTATAAAAAGATCGAATGTACAGTTTTCTCCGCTGTCTATGGATTAATTTACATAGTAGGGGCAAAAATGTTGTATTGTAGACGCAGTAGTGTATACAGGATTAGCAAAAAAAATATCGACACCGTTTTTCATGCGCGAAATGATCTTTATATCCAAAAAAAATTGTATTTTAGCGAATCAATATAAACGCGTTGAAATTTCAAAAATACGAAGATTGCAGTAAATTATAAGGTTGGTTTCTATTTTGCATAAAACTCTAATCTCGTGTAATTCGTGAGGTTTTTTTCACGAATAAGTGAATATTAATTAAACATCGGCACAGTCCCGATATACACAAAATGACAGAATTTTTTCTTCTTTTTATCTTCCATGTCCTCAGTTTTCTCATATGTTACTGATGAAATTAAACAACCTGATTAACGCTGTTATTATTATAGTCTGGTTAATTATTATACCATGTAAAATATGCTAATTGCGGGCAGTAAATAGTCCGATTACGATGTGGACAAAGTGATATATCGCGGTAGAGTAATAAATTAGTGAGATCTAAGCTTGGCTGGAGCGCGACACACACGTTCACTTCACCGCTTGGTCTTATACCCTTCTCTGCCGGTATTACGGACGGTGTCCTAGCCAGCTTTTCGTTTATTAATGTTATGCATTTATTATTATTGTTATTACCGAAGGATTAAACGTGTGGGGGGTTTATGGCCATAAATAGACCGGTTATTATTAAAAGATTCGTTTTTTTTCTTTCAAATTCTCAAATGTATAAATTGTAGATCTACAAAAACCAGATTTAAACTTGAAGAATTTAGCCTTTCGGTCAGTAAATCCTATCTAACGTTATCTTTAACGATTTTATTTAGAAAAAAAAAAAAGTTTAATTGATTTGCACGTTCAGATCATTAAATGAGAGATTACAGAATTAGTGCAATTTTTCTTATCTGTCTCGTTTGGATTCGTTCTCAATTAATAGTCATTTGAGACTGTACGCGCGATAATAAACAAATAATTACAACAAAAATATGATTTCGTTATTTCCTTGAGATTTTTCGATGGATATGCAAAATATTTCATACAGTGTTACTAATGAACTCTAGTCTGGAAAAAATTGTCAATCAAGTACGCTTGTGTTGCATCAATGAAATTTGTAAAAAGAAAGTTTTTTATTTGACCTTCCACGTTGAGTGCATGGATGACGAGCATGGAATGCACAATCTGGCAGGTAGTTCGTGCCCGGAATAAACGAAAGACTCATACTTTTATATTCGATTAAAAAGTTGCGCATACCCTCGACAGTTATTAACATTCACATAGTTTGCTGGGGTCACGAATAGAGTCTATTAGCATCCAGTAATTAGGATGACGTATATTTATGCAGAAATGAAAAAAACAGATAAAAAATTGGCCACTTCGCGTTATACATACCGCTCGTGGTGATCTAAACTTCCGAGTGAAGAGATTCGTGGAAAATCTTTATTTGATTGGATGAAGTCGTGGAAAATCACTTTAACTGCGTTACCGCGGTAACACCTAAAGTGTGAGAGAGCAAAAGAACGAGAGAGAGAGAGAGAGAGACAGAGAGAGGAATGAAAAGAAAGAGAGGTTCCTCTTAAGTTCTCATCCTCAGTCGGACTACCGTTAAATACTTTCGAGACTCGAGATTACCCGGCTTTTTCGTTCAACTCTACCTTTTTAATTCTTTTTTTTCCCCTCTCCACCTCTTATTTTCATCTATCTCTACCAGTTTCCCATTCCCACACACTTTCTTAAATCGATATACCATTCGCCGCCCATGTTGTCTAAAGTTTTCCCAGAAAGAAGAATACCACTTCAACTATTAACATTTTCTTCGTGCAAATTAAATGTGCTAATTAATTCACCGTGCCTTCTAATTTCAAATTCAATATCAAGACTAATTATGAAAATATACTCTGCTACGGTATATAACCGCTTTTCCATGATTTATTTCGTCTAATTTATACGCATAATAAATCAAACTATACGCCACACTGTTGTTCGATTTGACGTACGTTTTAATATATTTACGAAAACATTAAAATACAAAAATTGATGGTTTCTTTTCGTTATTTTACTACAATTGTTTGAATAATTGCTTGTTTTCATGTCGTTGAAATTGTAATTGAGTCACTCATTCAAACGGGCGAGTAAAATTCCGAATACTCGTGGAGTAACAAATAAGTTATTAATGATTTTTATTCCGAAATTATAAACAAGTTATATATTTTTGTATTTTCCTGTTCAATTCGTCGTACAAAAAAGTTTATATTGTGAAAACGTGGCATTTTTAAACAAATAAACGAAACATTTACAACAACGAGAATATTGTGACGAAAAAAAAACGTCAATCATAATAAAAACTAACGACTATGTACTTGAAAATATGTTAAGAATCCGAGTTGAAAAATTTCATGACAAATAAAAGAAGACATTTCTCTATCCCGAAACGTTAATACCAACGTCCAAGTGCTGACATACTTGGAGATCTTTTCAAAATGTGCATACGCTCGTGAATGTTATTTAAAAAATTCAAGATATGAAGCAAGCGCGAGGGAAGCCCATTTCTCGTATTAAACGAAAGAATAGTATCTCCAGAGAGTTTCTCACCGCGTAGCCGCGGAAGTCGCACAAGACTAAAGGACTAAGAAATCAAAGAGAAGGAAAGAAAAAACGATTCCCGTGTGTGTGCGTATGTGAGAGAGAGAGAGAGAGATGAGAAAAAATTGTGAGAAAAAAAAATGCGAGTGTGCGATGGAAGAGTGACAAGTGAAGAATGTGTTGGAAAAGTCGACACAAATAGTGCATCACCCGGGTGTAAAAAAAAGTGATACGTGAGTGTAAAGCTCCACGTTGGAAGAGAATCGTCACCGCGAGGCAGAAACATGTCCACCCACGAATCTCTTGCACATGCATGGGCTTGAAACACATCGAGAGAGTCACCGATCGGATTTCAACAGTTTATTCTGCATGCGGATGTGTATTTGTGTGTCCTATAAAGTACATATCGTTGTAGGTTACAAAACGTATATATCGTTGGAGAGACAAAAGACAACGCGCGGACAGTTTGTGTCTGTGCATGACGCGCTGTTTCCCTTTCGCACAGCGACCGCCCTTTCATTCATCGTATTCTTGTTTGAAAAGTCAAATGACATCCCCCCCTTTTCAACGCATCCGTTTGCCCTATGGGACTCCCCCTGTTTTTCTCAAATACTTCGGATGCCTTTTTTTCTTTATGATAT
>JABSMR010075442.1:0-13390 GCA_018902295.1 Dusona sp. PSUC_FEM 10030013 | reverse complement strand
TCTTTGTATGTATATATAGACGTAAGGCACCGTTTCTGTGTGGGCCCAAGAAACAGGCGGTGTATATACTATATTTGTTATAAAGGTACCCTTGCCCCGCTATATACATCGTTACACCTATATATGTTAATCTTTTGCTCTCTTTTTGACAAGGAAATCGTGATACAGGCTGCGCGAAAGTTGACTCCAAAGAACGAACCACGGCAAATAGGTTATAACGGAAAAAACAAGAGGCACGTATATGCGATTGTTTTTTTTCATCCTATGTTCACATTCTTACAGTTGTCTCTGAAATCGCGTCGGGTGATTATTTCGTTAAAAATCTTCAAATCTGTCATATATCGGTGTGTTATTTATTTTACATATCGTATATGCATTGCTGAAAAAAGTAAATTTACGTGAACTCTATATGATCGTAATCGCGGAGAGAAAAAAAATACTGATACTTGCGAATATTTTATTCATGGCCGATTCTCGTCTCGAATATAAACGCGATAAGTTTCGCATTGATGTAAATGGAATTAATATATATGTACAAGTATATAAAATGGTGTTCGATACGAGAAATCTCTTCAACCGGAAGAAACGAATCGGCCCGAGTCATTTGTCATTGTGTCGCGTTAGTTTTTCGCCACGTGCGCGTTCGTCCATTATTGCGATGACTCGTGTGGCATATATACAGTATATTTATGTCTATATGGATACATGATCGAGTGGGGGAGTTGCCTGTCAGCCGGTGTATCTCAGAGCGATCTAAAATCATTGAACAATGAGCGCTAACTGGATAACTGGCCGGGGTCGCCGTTATCGCAAGGGTAGATAAGAAACCTCCCGTTCCTCCCCCATATTACATTAGCTCTCTTTCAATCTTTCTTTCTTTCTTTCTCTCACACTCTTCATCCCCATAGAATAATGTATATATATACTTACAAGGACAACCCCAAAATCGCGCCCCTCTTCTACTACACCAAAATCCCCGGGACACAGCAACCCCTCTCTAGAGAGAACGACTATATTCACATGGTAATGTACGTATGTTTGCGATATCTTTTGGCTCTGTTCCGACCTCCCATATAAACCTCGTCGCGTTATTAACAATCGAGATAAATTTCATCGCCGAAGGAGTAAGTGTCCCGAAATTTCATTGCATTATTTTTTCAATTATTTTTCAAACGTAAAAATGAGCAAATAAAATATTAATTAGAACTGAATTATTAATTGGCTATCCCCTGATTCGTAAATCGGAATGTTTGGATTAAAAAAAAAAGTTTTGGAATTTGGAAACGAAACGATCGTACGAAGAATTAAGAACAATTTAGAACGTTTATTATTTTATAAAGCGTGAAAATATAAAAGCGACAAATTTGGAGCGCGCAAAACTTCATAAGCATTCTATATATGCAATAAAAACGAATGAGCCGACGATGGGGGTGGTAAGATGAGAAACCGAAAGCGGCGAATGTGTTGTAACGGAGAAAGACCGATATAGCATAGAGAGAACATTGCCCATTGTCGCGGCGACGACGACGACGACGACGACGACGAGACGACGAAGGGACAGAGAGTCAAAGACCCCGTCAATGCCGTGCCGAAAGTTATTGCTCTGTGACGAAATTCGATAATCAAATCACACACCGGGCGCCCGTGACTAATAGCGAGAGAGCAAGAGAGAGATTTGAACCACCAGTGCTACGACGTGTGGCGCCTTAACGCCGCTTAAATAGAAATCATAATAAAAAAATTAATATGGGGGTGCGAGAAAGGATTAAAACTAATTTCACGAGGAAATATTAATGGTACAACATTACACTGTGAAAAATAAAGATTTGCAACATTTTCTTATTGGCAGAAGAAGAATTGGAGCAGCGATAAATTGCATAATCTAGAAAAGCGCCAAGTTATTGACGCCAAGTATTGCATAAACGTAAATACGCTGAAATGATTGTATTTCAGAAATTACCATGAAAATCATAGGAAAATGAAAGGACAACACAAAATTCTCAAGAGCATTATTGAACACACTCAAAATTTTGATGGAAATAAAACAAAAAATCTTATTTGTTATAACAAATGTTGAAATTACATATTGCATTTGCAAACTTTCATATGTCAAATGAAATCAAAAGATTTATAATTATTGATCAGGACAATTTTAAAACTCGTACCCATGCATCCTGGTAGTTTGAATTCCCAATTTCAGGATAAAATAAAGTCTACAATTATTTTAATGAATATGGATAATTAAAAAATAACTGAAATATAACTCTAGGGTTATGTCCAATGTTTTTTACCTTTCAGTGAAATTTCGTAAAGGTTTATGCACGAAAGTAAGAGTATTGGGGTTTTAAGGAACGAAGGAAGGGGGAAGAGTTTCCCGTGGAGCGTTTCATTAGAGCCAAATTTCTCAGGCGGTCGTAACCATAGCTTAACTCAGGGGTTAACCATACCTACTATGGTGCACACATACACTCACACACACCCACATACATATTGTGTGAACATGTCATTTCATAACAGGCTCAGACAACCAGCTGCTGTATATGCTCTTGGGAAACTTTAACGTCGAAAGCTTCGCGCGCGGTTACGGATTAGAGCAAACTGAACAGTCGTTCTCATGTCTGTATCTCTTTCTCTTTGTGGTTATTAGTAACTGAGACTGCCAATCAGTGATGAACGGAAAGTAAGTGTATTGGTTATACCAGAGCAGTCCCGATCGTCAAACCATCAGCATAACCATACAGGAAATTTGGTTAGATGACGTGCATGCGCGACTATGGTGGAAGGCTATCAATTTCGAGTTGATTAAACGACCTATTTAATATCCATTTGATGAATCTCTGTGATATTACCAAATGACTCAATTATCGGGACCTGCGATAGACGAACGGATAACTGTCATGATTTAATGAGAATATCTATCGGTACGAAAATATTGGAGAATGCAACGTATGTTAATTTGTATGAGGTTTACTGAGTAAAGAGTTGATAATCCTTTTAGTTTTGCAATTTTCATAGACAAAATGGTAGATTTAAATGTATCTTTTAAATAAATTCAACAAATCTTGGACTAAGAGAAAAAAAGTACACCTCAAAAGAAAAAAGATCAAATGGGGCTGTTTCTCGATTAGTTTGATGCGAAAAATCCATTGAACTGAAGAAAAAAAAATGATTTTTCTTTTCGCCTTTTTCGTCAGATAAAAAGAGACAGCGCAGTATTGTTTTTTTATTTTTCAATGGATTGCTTTTTGTGGCAATGACTGTAACGTCTACCTGATTCTGTGTGCCAGACACACGAATGTAATACGGACACAGATATCGTACATTTGGGGCGTAAGTGTGCGCGGGAAAAGGCGAGAGGACTCGAGTCAAGCAGCGTATAAACCGGCCATTAGTATCGCCCAGCTACTGTCCATTGTCTTCGGTGTTTGCTGAAACAATTGACGGGATAGCTCTCGGTTTGCCGGTGTGTTCGGTCGTCTCGTTAGCGAGAGAGAGGCCCTCGGTCACAACCTAACACACAGGGCCCAGCATTGTCCACGACGGTTAGCACCCGCGGAAAAATCCTAACGAGCTCTCAGCCACCGTTTAACACCTATATAGACTCGCGGTTTCGTAGCCGCGGCGAAACTCCAAGAGCCTCTTTCTCACTTTCTCTTATTCCTTATTATTTATCTCTTTATCTCTTTCTCCCTCCCCCCCCCTCTCTCTCTCTCTTTCGTCCTCGCTATTTATTTATTGCAACTTCAAACTCCGGATGTTCAATTTTACTTAAATCCAATCTCAAACTCCAACAAATTAACCATCTGGTAGACCTACTTTTCTTAAGGTTTTCTGATGCTTGTACTAAGATTGTTATACATTTTTTTACGTTAACATTGAGGTGGAATTCTCTATTAGGTGTTTTTGATGAATTTTTGAATCGTACAAATATCCCGATAGTCATTTCATTATCATAAGAGTCGATGTGAATTTTGAAAACAATTTTATATATGTACGAACTTTTGGGTACATTCTCGATGAATTAATATTATTTAATGCCTTAGAAAAAACGTGTTATTGTACATAATTCGTAATTTATCGGTTTGACCCAGTTTTATAATCGTAAAAAAATAGCTCACAAATATTCAAATTCGATCAGGAATCAAATTATAAACCACAGTCCGTTTTTTTTATTTGCATTTTTATCGCGAAAAGTCATCTCGTTTAGGCACTTCATACGCAATTTAACGGTCTACACGCCTTTATTTCATTTCTCCCATAACGAGGAACGGAAAAAAAATTGGCGGGAGAGGGCGGGTGAAAAACGCTCTCTCACTCGCGTCTCGAGGGTCGTGATCCTTCATGGAGATAAAGTGTAATACGTGGGAGAAAAAATGTGTGCGGCAACGGCGTGTGCGGCAGTTTGCCAAAAGGCGAAAGGCTGCGCGAGAAAATCTAAGGTGTTTGAAATAATAAAGAGTGAGCCAGCAATTGAGAGTAAGATGAAGAAGAAGAGGAAAAGAAAGCTGCAAAGAAAATCAGAGGCTGGGGGAGCGGCGGATAGTAAATCTTAGAAATCTCGAGGGGTACTCGTCGAGGTTTATCACTCTTCCTTCGTATTCTTTCTTCTTGCCCTTATTCTTTTACCTCGTATAACGTTCTCGTTGGTTATTATACGCGTAATAAATGAAAGAAAAAGAAAGAATGATCGAGAAGACGCGAGTGGAAAAGAAAGAAGTGGAGAAAGACGAAGAGTGAAAAAGTACCAACAAAAGACAATTGACAATGCTTGCAGAATAATAATAACGATGATAATGACAATAGTAAGCCTCTTGGCTGTATTTTTTTCTTCTTTCTTTTTTCCCGCATCCCTTGGCTCTATTACTTTTTCTCCCTTCAGATTTCTCCTGTTCTCATCTGGTTTTCATTTCTGGTTCTTTTTATTTCTTTTATAAGCTGCATAATTTCCCAGTCTCCGAGGGCAATTAAGAGTTTTCACGAGGCATTCCCTCGTGGGCCTTAATAAAATCGTACTAAATCCTCAGTTGGGAAAGCACGCGGGGGGCTGTTTCTTCCTCTCCGCACTTTTCAGGGGCTCGACTCTAGATTTCTGCATTTCGCGACGCCCCGCTTCAAATAGCCATTCTCTCTCTTTTTCTCTTTATCTTCCTTTTCTGTCTCATTTCTCCGTGCGGTGAAAATGGCAACGACTCCACTGCGGAAAAAAAATATTATTCCTTATGTCGTGACTTGAGTTGCGAGGTTAAAATTGCGTTAAGGTGAACCCTCCCGACTTTTCTCCTCATTCAGATCGTTTTGAAGATGTAAAAAACGAAGGTCGCTTTCAAGAAGAGCGAAATAATTCCAACGAAAATTTCATATAACTGTCGTGGGGATTTCGTGGATTTACAGATTTGTTTTTTCTTCTTTCATTCCAGCTAACTGATGGGAATGATAAGATTGCTGAGAATGTTTCCTAGATGGATGAGCAGAAAGTTGCTCGCATAATAAAGCTTACGACGTATATCAAATTTTGCCGAATCGTGCATTTCTTATTTCCTCATTTTCTGATGACACGAAGCGACAATTCTCCAGAAGGAAAGGCTTTCAACTCGAGCCTACTCACCGCGTTTTGGTGCATGCAAATATAGGAATAAGGCCAGTATAAAAACTTGAAGCTATTTTCAAACAAATGATTTTTATGAATGTTCAAGTCTAGATATATAAAGAAAGGATGCTCTCTTCAGCAGATAAAGTGATACTTAATCTTTCTTTTGCAACAAGTTGTTATAGTTTAATATCGATTACTCCAATTTTTTCATGTATAGACGATTACTGCAGACTCATTTGCGAGCAGCGATATGTCAAGCCTCATTCCATTACATGGTTGTCATACTCCTATTCTTTCTTTGACACTCTTAGAGCAGTTTCTCTCGATGGTCTCTCTCAAATTCGCCGCCCTCTCTGCGTTTAGGTTTGGGTAACGCTCGAGTTGGCGGACAAGCAGGACGCGTTTTATTCCCATTCAAATGGCAGCTAGCACTTTAATTTGCATGCTAAGAGTGGTGTGGACGACCCCCGGTATTTTCCCCTCAGCGTCGTTCCCGTTACGCCCACACCATCCTTTTCCGACCTCCCTTCCAATATACGTTTAGATATCTCTTTCTCTTTTCTCCCGTAGCAGCTACCCTTCATTCTCATCCTCCTACTCCTCCTCTTCCTCTTTTTCTTCGCTCCCACTCGCGCGCTCTTTTCATCCCCTTTTCGTTGCTAGTCGCGCGACCCCCGTCCGGATTTCCATTTAAACTCACAAAATGGCGCTGACTCCGCGAGAGAGCGAGCGCGGAGCTACAAAATTTTTTATTGAAAGATTCGATGGCGGATAACGGCCTCGGGTGCTCTCATTCTGCCTCTTTCTCTCTCTCTCTCTCTTCCCCTCTCTCTTTTTCTCTCTGGGTTTACACACATGATGGGGAAAAAAACGTGAGCACACACCCTCTATCAACCCTTGTCCCCGCGTCATTTTGCTCCCGATCCTCACCCCACGTCCTCTATAGACTCCCAGACCCTCAACCCCGCGAAACCTTTATTCCGCGAGATAAAATGCCCTTTATCTCCGTTCCTCCTCTTCTCGTTTCCCTCCTGCACATGGCTTTCTCTGTCTCTCTCTCTCTCTCTCTCGCTTCATTTTTCAGCCTGGCTGGCTTTTAACTCTCTTGCTCTCTCTCTCTCACCATATCGGTTTTTTTCTCGTTATTATCGAACCATCCCCTCTTTTTTCACCCTCACTGGCTTTTTTTTACTGTCTCGATCATACTTTCTGTCTCTCTGTTACGTCGAAGTACGAACATCGACGTTTATTTCGTCGGTCCAGACCTGTGTTTTATTTGTTATGCCGGTGCTTCGTACCTGGTGCACGAGGGATATCGCCACTATTTTCGTTGTAATTGAATTGACGCTTGGGCGATCTTCCCGCATCTCGAATTTGTAGGATTTCATATGAAGTATTGATAAAAATATGGTTTCGTATATATTTCCCAAATTACAAACTATCATGGAAATTTGTGAAGTTTTTTGTACGATATGCTGCGATGCATAACGTCACCTGTCTCCCTGTTATGTCTAAAAAAATCTGAATGAAATAAATCCTGTTATAATCGACCGAACATAAAAAAAAAATACATCCCATTTTGGCCAAATTTTTATACATGAAATTCATTAATTTCCAATTTAAGTTGTAACGGATTTCAAATGGACCGATTAATGCAAGAGGGCATCAGCAGATAATATTCGATGATAGTCCAATTGTGCTTTCCGAACAAATAGAACGAGAATATTTTTCTTTCTGTTTGATTGTCGTTGGGTATGAAAATTTTGAAAATGCGGTTCATATTTGTACCAATCTCTGTGTACATTGTCGATGGAACATAGACCGATGATAGGAACGTGTTGAATCGAATTTGGCACACCCTCTGAATCCGACGGCTGTAAAACTTCCGGAGCTCGTTCGTTCTCTAAAAGCTCTTTTGTTTTCCGTTCAACGTGGGCTATGGTGGCAATGGACGCCTTCGTTTTCTCGTCGAAGCGCACACGCCCATGCGTAATCGGCCAGACCATTCCTCCCAAATTGGCACCATGCTTGGATCGTTATTCGATCTCGATGTTCGCAAAGTGCGGTTCCCAAAACGCGAATACAACCGCACGAGACCGATTTGGAACACCGATTAATCGTTACCGAGAGACAGCCCCCAAGAGAGAAAGAGAGAGAAGAAAATGGCGTCGGATCGAGTGATAACAAAATTGTTCGTGAAATCGTACGTGTATATAAATAGCAGGAATAGACACTGCGAATTGTGTTATGCGGATAAATGAAAACACACTGCAATCTCCATCATTTCTGCCTCGTTTAATATCATCAGTACGCGACTCGAATTATTAAAATTTGCATTAAAAGCAATTTTATAAAACATATCTGTGATTCATTCACGAATATTAAAAAATCTGTATTTTCATTTATTTTGAACTGTAAATGTAATCGGAATACAAATGTAATCGAAAATTCTCTTTGACGATATATACTGATGAATTTTCTATTTATTTTAACGAATACTTATGGTGGTCGTTTTAAAATAATAATGATATTCAAGTCATTATTAGTAAATGTGCTTATAGATTTCCTTTCAAAGAAATATGAATGGACAACTATTTCTATGTCAAGTGATCTTTTTATAGTTTTTCCTTTTTACATTGTTAATTTTTTGACATTAATCCTTCTGTTCCGCGAAAGGAGAAAATCGGAGGAAACACGAGAGGTAGAAAGAAAACGGCGGCATATTGGTGCAACTGGGCAAATACCACGGGAAAGAGCCGACTGTTAGATAACATGAACTCTACCACACATGTATATATAAGTGGAAACTTCCAGATATGCAAACATGGGGAAAACTCTTCCGATCCACTACCAGTCACGAGTATTTTTCGTACAATTCTTGAAACAATAAGCCGTTGACTCAACGTTATCCGCTTACAAGTCAAACGTTTTTTGCTTTCTCTTTCTTCGTCCCTGTCCTTCTGTCTTTCCCTTTTTCTCTGTACATTCTCGTTGGACTTTTTCGAATTTGGTACCAGTTACATAGACTTTGTATATGCGCTTCTGCGAGAGAAATAAGAACAAGAAAACAAGAGCGGTTTGTTCTTCTACCTCAAAATCGGAAAATCCGCATTAACTTCAAAGCGATTTCAACCCCTCAGCCGTGTCGTTTTCTTCTCGTCGTTTCTATCTCGATCGTTTGTTTACGTAGCTATTAGTGTGTTTGGGTATTCGCGTTAGGGTTTCGTGCCCTAAATCGCCTTGGGTATTGCCGTTAAGATTTCTCTGTTTGTAATACGCGAGTTCTGTGGAAGCGCCTTCGAGAGCCTCTTAAACGATTTACCACAGGATTACAGTTAACTCCGTCGGAGGGTAGGCTTCTCTTGCGAAAAACCCGAACGCTTTTTATTCTTTTTTTTTTTGGTTTTCTCACTGCTCAAAACTCGCGGGTAATTAACTTTTCAAGAGAATGTTTATCCCTATATTTTCAACAACATGCTTAGAAAACAAAAGCAAACTGATCGAAGGACGAATGCATTTTGTAGGCGTTCGACCCTTTAGAGACAGGAAAAAAATACGAAAAACTCTGGAAAGAAATTTCAAATTTGTGCAAATGTATACTTATTATACAGAGCTCTCAAATTGAATGTATTTAATCCACGAAATGTAATGTTTTACAAAATAAATAAATGAATAATTAACATTAATGATAATTCTATAAAAAAATACTTTCATCAAATTATATTTCGATCAATATTAATCATAAAGTACTCGAAATAATTGAGCTGAAATAAGTATAAAAGTGCTTCAAAATGATCTACGTTGGAAACCGATAAAAACTCAAACGTTGTCCTCCAAGGGTGCAAATCCACGTTATACAAGCAATAAGGCTGTTTGGTGAATAACCGTCGGCTACGCCCGGTATACGAGAAAAGCATCGGACATCCTTCTTTCAATGGAGGGACATTCTCGTCTCGGTCATCCCTTAACTAAACACGTCCACTAGATATATTCATACGTGACACAAGAAACCGGCAGATTTCTCAAAGGAGGATGAATCGCAGGAGAAGCGTTCAATCCCGAGTGATCGGTGTTATCGCATCACCACTACCATGACAGACCAGAAGCGTTTGGTGAATGGGTTTCCGCGGGAGAAGAGCTAGGGGTATGCGAATGTAGACCTTGAAGGTTGGTAGTTTGGTTGAAATACTTATGGTATGAGAATTTGACATCTATATGAAAAAGTTGGCATAAATTTGGACCATACAGTCAATATGAACCACTTGTTTTGCTTGAAATCACAAAATTATGTGCCTGCCTTGCTACACTTAGTAATATGAAGATAAAAATGAGTAAAATGGTTGTTTTCAATCTCAATTCCTACCTGATTAGGCATGCTGTAAAAAAAATCGCTTTAACCGATTCTAAATATCTGTAAACGTTTATAAGGTTTTATAAGTTTATAAGTTTTTTCCTGGTCGAGGTGAAGATTTTAAAGGATTTCTCAGCATTATTATTTCCAAGTGTATCCAAAAAAGTAGTACAAAAAGTGATAGATCTATTTTTTAACTGTTTTGCTCTTAGCCTGCCCAAAATGTGCCAGATTATGGAAAAATGATCGAAGTGCAATGTTTAACCCTTACTTGCCATCTAGGGGTGGAATCCACCCCAGCAAGCAAGCAACAAGCAAGCAGCAGCAAGGAGGTGTGGCAAGTAAGGGTTAAAATAAAACCATTGATGTCATTGTAACACTCACGAAACACTATTTGAGATGAATTTTTGCTTGGGGTCTTATGTTTGGTTATGTTGTTGCATTTGTATATAAATGTTGAAAAGTGTCAGAAGCATCTTTTAAAAGTAATGGACCATAGATTTCCTCGCAAGTCATATATTTCGCTCGGAGGACAATACAAAACGAAAGTGGTGGTCCAAATTAGCACCAACTCAACTATAATAGTGCATGGTAGCACAGTAGCAGGAACGTAGGGGTGGTGAAAGATGTATGAAATTCCGGTGCCTCCCAGTCGGTTTTCTACTTGCTGTTTGGCGGGCGAAAGAGCCCCCGGTAACGCTCACACAGAGTAGAATATATTGGATTCTGGTAGTCAATAGAGGCAGTTAGGGGTGGCAACACACAGCCGGAGCCAGGGCGTTTTATCACGGGTCTTGATATACTGGGCAGGCCGCTGTTAGAGGGGTTAATCTCTCACGCTCGGTTAGCTCCTATTCCTAACATCGTACACTCGCGATCTCTCGCTTTCACTCTCTCATTCTCTCAGCCTCTGATCCCAGCTTTCTCTTTCTTTCCCTATAAGCCTCGCATCTCCTTTTCTCAAGAGTGAGATGGCACCTTCTCACCCTTCGTCCATGGACTCTCTTGCACCCCTATTGGCTTCGTCGAAAGCTCCATCTTCTACCATTTCTACTATCTCACCCTATCACCCAGCAATGCCACGTTCCCTCTTTCTCTTCTCCTTTTCTTTTGCCAGCCCTATTATTATTATCACATCTTTGTGTACTATATACACATGTATATGTATATATCAGGGACACCACGTCGAAACGTGCATACGGCTCCATTCTGGAAATTCAACAAACTTGGATGTATCATAACGTTCCAATAGAGCGAACGATAATTGATATTGGATAAAATATTTGATAGATATCTTGTTCTATCTCCGCTTATACGAGCGAGAAAAGAAAGATTGGCTTTTTTCTGTTTCGGTATGATAATGAAAATGGCGGTGATTGTGAGAGTCGGTCTGATACACAAAATGGTCTGAAGGACTTACGAAATAGTTTTTCCTTGTGCATTAAAAACGACTCCTCTGGCATTTTCGTCTGTTCTCCTGGGACTGGAGTTAAAAACTGTCACCTTAAGAGTTCACCCAGCACTTGCTAGATGCAAATCGATCTCTTGATCGTAGTTCTTCTCCATATGAGTGTATGAGGAAAATACTTATCGGAGAAATATCTCAGAAGAAACACGTGCAATCCGGAGATTGTCGCGGAGTAAAAGAAAAAAAACAGAACCGTTTTTTCTATTCTATGCGGAGCTGGTTTTGCATTTGGCACGCGCTTTCTCCGACATCCCTTTGTTAGTAGCGAAAACGCGCTTATTTTCTCGTCGCTACTTCGCTCTGGTGCCATTTCGTTCTTTTGCTATCGTTTCCAATTTCGCGTTCACGAGAGATATCACCAACTCTTATACGAGCTCTCCTTTTTCTGTGGATAACATTCGCACACGTAGAGAAAAACGCGACCCTAAGGCAAAAAATCTCTCTTTCGCTCTTTCCCTTTATCTCCCTCTGACTCTCTTTCTCTCCCTTTTTCTCCGAAAGACGCGACGAACGATAAGAGCGAGAATTTAAATAAGTCGAATCAATATTCAAATACGATTCCTTCCTCAACGCCATGGTAAGACGCGCCCACTTTCATGGGGAAACCTCGTTCCACCGGAACGACTCGATCTCAAGCAATCCGATCGCGCGCACCTTCGATATCATCTGTTCTGCCTATATATACAAATATATATGTTTATACAAAGTAACATATACATGTACGTAGTACTTGATTCTTGCCCTACGATGTATATACATTTCCCTTTAACGCCTGTTACCCCATTGCTCGTTGATACGATTCAAGTGGTGTACGCCCTGGCCGCCTGTTCTTCCTGCTTTGCATCACACTCCAGAGAAATCTCTCTCGTTTACCTCTTACGAAAGCACCTGCATTCCCTACACCGTCTTGCCCGGTTTGTATTTCGGCTGAATTTCCTCGATCGTCTCTGCATTTACTGCTCACAAAAAAAACCTTTCCCTACTTCTTATGCATCGATAATAATGTACAGAAATGTACACACAAAGTCGAGGGCAAATCAAGAAACTCTGGAGGAAAACCAATATGGGAAATGGCGATAGGATGTGCTTGGAAAATAACAAGGACGGTAAAAAAATAATACAGCACACATGCAAATCTCTTACGAATTATCTATATTTAAATATTTGATTATTCACTCGCAGTAAAAAAAACACACATTTACATAATGCTGTGATAATAAAAAATATTAACATTCATGATGACTTTTGATAAGAAAAACTTGAACCTGATAATTATAGTCAATCTGATGAAGCGCACGTCAATAAAATCGTCGTTATAATTTTTTTCAGTGTTTTCTTCGGTCTAGACAATTTATAGAGAATTAATTAAAAAGCCATAATACACGTACAACTGAGTATTATGGAAATGTAGCTTTTTTTTCGACTCGGAATTTTTACTTTTTAAATTTACATTCGTTAAATTCCAACCGGAGAATTTAAAAAGTTGCATCACTTTCATTTACGATTTTTCGATGGACGAGCTCCCTTAACTTTCGGCTTGAAAAAACTCTGTAGGAGAAAACTTTAAAAAAATGGTCAGAGCTATATCGTTCGATCATCTTCCTTGTAATAAAATAGAAAAGCGGATATGATCGTTTTGGTGGGATATGTATAAACTCATTGTCAGTAATAATAATATAATACGGTGTACATTATTCTAGTCTCTATTATGGTTTAGTGGATACTGGAATGCGTCAACTTTTCGGATTATTATGTTTAACGTGGCGGTGGGAAAACTGCGGGATACTCGACGGGTATCCTCGTCGATCAAACCAAAGATCATTCACGCGTCACTATATGTTGCCGGCTAAACGCCGGGGGTTTAAATATGGCGTACAAGCACCCCCGACACGCACGAGATGAGTCGAGACCGATCGATCTTCCGGTTGCACACGCGTCTGATCTTTCCTATATACATAAATAAATATAAGTATAGAGTAAA
>JABSMR010075331.1:0-13393 GCA_018902295.1 Dusona sp. PSUC_FEM 10030013 | reverse complement strand
TATATATATATACATAAGTACAGTATAAGTTGCTGTTGGTTAGGCGCGCAACTCTGCGATTACTGTCCGTTCACACTCGCTTCTTTACACTACATCCACTCTCTCTTTCTTTGTCATTTTTTTCTCTAGTCCCACTGTGTCATCCACGTGGTACGCATGCACGCGACTTTCATGGAACTTTAGTCAGAAGCGCTGTGTTACCATGAAGGCATCAAATGAACAGCATTAGCCACACTTGTTAATCCAAACTATGTGTATCTCGCCGGCAGATTGCCGTTCAACGATATCTCTGTGAGAATAGCGAATGCAGCAAGAGCAACCATAAGTGTGTGTGTACGATGCATATACACGTACATATCATATAAATACATATATATTTCGTAGGTAAATATGTATGTATGCGAGCGCACACTTTACAGAACACGAAGAATTGCAATTGCTCGTATATGTGTACACGTAGCTGAAGCTACCGTTGCATCAGTTATGCCATCGACCGCACTACACGTCCTCCTCCTCTTCCCTCTCACCCTTTCGTGCCCTTCTACTTTCTCTCTACCCTCTCTTTCTCCCTCTACCGCTATCGCACACACTGAAACTGTGACGTGAGACTGCACCTTGTTGACTCTCGTCGCTGCAGGCCAGTCGCTTATAATATTAAACCTATCTATCTCCCTCGCAGACACAGGATGTCACGTTTTCAGTTAACATTTTATTCCTTACCGATGGAATTTAATCGAATCAATTTTTATCGACGCGTCAATAGTGGATATCCTCATTGATGACGCGCCCTCTAGACCTTATCGCAGAGAACTTGAAGTGAAATCTCATCAAATGATCCCCTGGTAATGCGTTAAGGAAATTGATGTTAAGCTATCGATAGCTTATATAGAGCTACACTATGACAAATGATTCTATAATGAATTCAATCCCCTTTTTAGGTGAAGTGTTGATACGAATTGGCTTAAAATATAGTGAGACATGGAAGTCCAGAAATTACACCCTATGTCAAGGACTCTTAGGCTTCCTTATTTGGAATGCACCTACACCATTGCATGCTCACAATCATGTAGATAAGCAACAAAGACTGGTCTGTGAGGGTAACATTTTTTGGGGATTCCAGTAGCATTTTATGAGCTTTTTTATGTTCACGAACAAATACTTTACCTTTATACTTTCAGGGTTTCAAAGGCAGATAAAGTAACAACTGCAACAACAATGGGGTCATTACCAAAACTCGGGAAAAAGAGACGACGGAAAAGAAAGAATAAAAAAAAAACGAAAAGAGCGAGGGTCGCGAGACGAAGCAAAGGGTCTCTCGACTAAGCGTTCGTCGGGCCGGAACCACAGAAGAAATCCGAGCAGAGTATACAAAGTCATCGACCTTCTCGGTCTCTCTGATGGTCTCAGCCACTTATGCGGACTTGCGTCTGGCTGTTGGTCCTTTATTCGCTTCAGTTGCCGCTGGGCCATCTTGCAGTGGGCCTCAGCAAGAGCCTTGCTCCCAGCGTGTAATCGAGGGGAACGTAGGATCGCGAAAGAAGGTGCGCACGCACCCGTCCGGACACAGGGAGCGATAAACCTCGACTTTATGCACTGTTACTTTCTTCGGACAATCGAATGAACTGTATCACTACATACATATCTATACTTGTGTGTGCATTTATATGCATAGATATTGGTACAGAGAAACCGAGACGGGAGTTGAAGTGCCCAAACCTTCGAATATATTTTGATGCTTGCGCGAAATATAGTAAAAGAGAAGCTGGAAGAGTCAAACTTTTTGCTTTCTTCCTGCCTTCCTTCCTGCCTTCATCTTCCGTTCCATCATCGAAAGTTTGCCTAGCTTATTTCCTTCGCCTCCTCCTCCTCCTCCTCTTCTTCGCTTCTACTTTCTTTACTTCTCAGAGTGCCTTGAATATGATGTGTAAAACAAGCCGTGCGTGCATTTCACGGTTGTCGAAGCATGGAAAAGTGCGCCACAGAAATTCACTCTTTCCGCGCGTTTTTCGCATTCGCACTTTACAGCTTTTTTTGACTAGTCTTCTCCCACGGGAGGGAGGAGAACTATTTTTAGCTAGTACCAGGAAGTGAAGAAAACTTCTCGGAAAATGACACTGACCCGGATCTCCAATGGATACCCATCGTACAGAATAAAATGCATCCGAAACAAAAGCGAAAAGAAAATATCCAATATAGTGGACATTCGTAGAAATATCCGATAGAGTAAAGGGGTAATAATTTATAATAATCTATGCAAAACATAACGCATAATCCCCAGAAAAAAAGTATTTTTTTTTTTCGAAATACCTTAAGTATATGTTGGGGAGAAATATACATTTATATTTTATGACCTATAACTGAAATAGAACTGAATTCTAACATTATGCTGCATACCCATAAATATATTCCCGAACAATTGAGGCGTGCCGCATATATTTACAGCTTTATTCATAGGAATTTTGGTGGTCTAGTATTTTTATACAAACATACATCCGATACTTGAGTAGAATAATTAACCGGTTGTATCGACCGCTCGTAGATAAACTTCGAGAACTGCATATCCATAGAATACAAACTGAAACTGCGTGAATTGGAGTTTGGGTGAACAAAAGATTTGAGTTTTCTCTTCGAGAAAAAGTAAGTCATTCAATGTGGCGAACATAGAATTTCCCTCATGTTTTGTTTCTTTCAGTTAAATCGACCGTAGGAACTCTATATTTTATTCTCAAATTTGTCACGCACGTATCTGTTAATAATAAACGTTGTCCCACAACCCGAGTTAATATAGGTCTAAGAAAAACTCTTTAGAAAGATTGTAGAGCACTCTATCGATCCATAAGTTTACACAAAACAAACAATATGAATGTGAAAAAGATTCGCATTGAGGCTCCTGCAGTTCAGACAAAATCGCACTGAAAAAACAAATTCCACGAAGTTGTACAACTGAAAAACATTCAAGAAGCGATTAAGACAAGAATCCTTCATCCTCCTGATTCCTCGGTTTCTTTCTCACAGGAGAGAATCATAAGACCGGAATTCTGTGCAATATTAAATTCAAGAGACAACAACACGGAGCTTCTTGAGGTATCAATTAAGGCATCTGAAAATTATGGAGGAACTTTACGTCTCCATGCCCGGGACTGCCGAAAAAAACAATGGCTTTAAGCCCCCTCTCATTTTTACCATCAGTTTGTCGGAGAACTTACGATCCTAACCAACTTCCGGCTACGTGGAACTTTCAAGCATGAGGAATTCGATCAGAGTAGAGAATTATTTTCTAATGAGATAAAATCCTCAATGGGCCTAGTTTTTCATCACGCCAGAGCCAATAATAGATAGGGAAAGGGAAAAATAGAGGAAGAGAAAGAGACAGTGGCAGGGAAGACATCGTTCACGGTGCTTCCGGTGACATCGGCTCTATTTATATGTGTGTACATTACGGTGCTTTCGCGCCGGAAATGCGTCGTGACGACGAAGTCGATGCAAGGGTCGTTGGACGCGAATGGGCCTTGCAAAGTTTCATTCTCAGCTAACTTCTTGATAGCAAACAAGTATAGCGGTATAGTCGATCGGTCCTTCCGCTAAGAGAATCGCGTGGAATCGGTAACCCGTCGCTCTCTTGGAACAAACGATTGCTAATGAGTTACAAGAAGACTAACTAGCCTCCGTTGTGTGCATGTCCTTGGGTTGCTCAATGCTTTTCTCTTCCCTGAAACCTTTCGATATGAAAAGACTGTGACATGAACCTGGGTAATTCCTCAGGTTCTTTGATTAATTGCTAGACACTTTGAGCCCGCAGGGTTGTTGAATTACTGGATGACACTTTTAGAGATGGTACTGTAGCGTATGTACGAACAATCAGCAAAGAGAGAAAGAAAAAAAACGGTACAGTTGGATCAGTTAAAAAGAAACTGAGTTTCAACTACATGTGTAGGCGAGAAGTGAAGGTTAATTCGTCGAAACAGCGTCTATTGTGTCACACTCAAAACGCGGCAGCTGGTACAGAATATATATCTCTCGAAGAGAAGAATAAGAAAAAGTGGATAAGAGAGAAAAGTCAAGCTGCTCGTTCGCGCGACACAAAGCGCATTGTTGCAATCGCCCGACCCAGATCACATGCTTAGAAAAAAAGAGACCAAGAAACAGGCTTTCTCTCTCTGCTTACAGGAGTAAATATATGTATGTTTTCGCTTATGCTGTCCCTGACGCTCGTAATATACGCACGTGTGTTATACCCGCGTAATAAAATCTACTGGAAAATGTTTTGCAAAAGCGTTTAAAGTTGATTAGGTTATCGCAACAACGTTACGAAGGCAGCTCTAGTGTATTACATCATGTCTCCATGTAGACGATCAAGAGGTTATCCTCATGGAAAAAGAAAATCACCGCAGTCTATGAAGAATACGGGTTCGCAGATTTTGTAGTAAATCAACTTGAGGCTTGCTTGAACAGGATAAGAAATCGGTTCAATAGGATAGAATATCGAACGTCAAAGTCTATCGACTTGGGTCTATCGAGTTGGCAAGGAGTTCTCGTTTATGCACGATCTACGTATAATTATTCGGTGTGTCCGCATGATGCACCGTGTCGCGATGAAAAAGCGAGCGTCGGAAAGTAGCCTATCGTAATCGAGGTGATGCAAGACCGTTGCACCGAACACGATTATGATGATGATGATGATGGTGAAGATTATAATGATGATGATGATGCAGCGCCGAACTCTACGAAGAGGCACGAACTTTCTCAGCGGAAGCCTCAATCCCGAGCTTCGAGAAATATAATACTCGTGGATAGTTCAATGCTACCTTTCCTCTTCAAGGTTAAAAGAAGAGAAAAAAATACTGTACGCCGGATAATCAATGATAAAGAACCGGGAAATGTCGGTACGTATCAAGCAGTTGCTGTGGGTGTGCCTTCGCACACAATATCGGCCTATCTGGGGTTCTTTTTTTTCCTATCTCTTGCACTACGTATACACTGCGGGCAAGCTACTCTGACAGGTCTAATCTAACGTTTCCCGCATCCTGTGAACTCAAGGGCCCCCCTCGTTCATGGGTTACGAACTTGCTGTATATAGAGGCATTGTGCATCGCGCGTTGCTAAGAAGACAATGCAAGCCAATATACACATACACCAACAGACACTACACTTCACCTTACTTTTCTCTTTATACGAAGGTCGCCGTTAATCGACCTGTAATTAAAATGGAGATTCCACGGCACCGTATCGGTGAAGCACTTTGTAAAGATATAAAACGTACTTTGCGTAGAAACATATATACTATGCACGTATGAATGCAAACCAGAGTAGTAGCCAACGATACATATAAATGATAGAACATAAAGGACCGTGTACTCCCGGTAGCAACTCGGAGCGTGACTTTAACTATCAAACAAAGAAAAACAACGAATAACGATCGGATAAAAAAGCCTTGAAATGGAAAGAAAATTAGTTATGTTCGTGAAAAGCGTTTATTGGCTCTCTAAACCTACATACATATATTGGAAGAGTAAAAATGCCGAGTCAATGGGCCATTACAGATAAGCTGAAAGGAAGATTGGGTCCCTAAGTTTGTTTTTCCTCTATGGTATCCTCCTTTTTTTTTCTCGATCGGCAACATGATCTTTCAGAAGCAAAGTCACGTTCCCAGTTCTCATCGAGGTAAGAGCCACCCTGAGAGGAAAGTATCAGCCTGGGTTATAGGAACAACGACCAACAGGGAGTACAGATTTTACTCGATAAAAAAGTAAAGTCGATATCTCGTTCACCGTCGGCGTTTCGATCGTTAAAAACTTGTACGGAGGAGGAGGGAAGGGCCCCAGCTCGAATTTCAAACAAGCATCTCCCGAACCAAATCTGGAAGGGCGATGAGCTCGGGGGAAGAGCATGCGTTTTGGTATCAGCTCGGAGAAACGAGAGCAGGAGTGCAACCGAACACTCGAGATGAGAAGTTTGAGAGATCGTCGAAAGGAGGACTTTACTTTGTCCTGTACTACTTGTCTTTCTCTATGTGATCCATACCACTGCATGTACCGTTGGAACATGAGATGAGAATAAGGGAACCATGGAGAGATTGAAAAAAACGGAAAAAAAAAAGATGAAAATGATCTTTCATGAACGTCAGGTGAGGTTAAAAATCGAATCTACCAAGAAACAGGCGCTTAGTGGCTACAGTTCAGTAAGATAGACTTTTGCCGAGGCGCAAAAACTTTGATCGTACGTAAAACAAAGTCACTACGAGCAACGAATTAATGTGAGCAACATGATGAGGAAAACGTTCGTTTTGCTTTTCGTGCTGTATATGCACGTCTTGCATCTTCTGAGAGGCGTCCAACAGTCGTCTTTATATTCTCAGCAACTCATATCTACAGCGCGGGGCAATAAATCCGTGAGCTGAACTGAGGAAGAAAACCACGATGTCGCCGAAGTACAGGGGCCTACCAACCTATAAGACGTCTCGTAATTGAGTTTTAACTCGAGAAAACGATCTCGACAAGGTTGAGCGCAAGTACACATCCAGATGTCTCAGTTTTGCTGAGTATCCGATGTTGTTTCACAAGATAATAATCAATTATGGATAATCTCCCGTGAATTATGGGTTTTCTCGCTACGTACGTATAGTTCGAGTATGATAAGGCTTATAAATCGGAATCAGGAAAGATAATTTCAGCAGACGCGTTGATTCTCTAGGCTCTTGATCATGTGACCTTGGATTATGTACTACATCGGTTAATTTACGTGTTTGGCGATTTTTAGATGAAGGGCTACTTCCAATCTGTTTCTCGTTCAATGTAGAAATCCTTATACTGAAACTCCAATAGCAGAAGCTGCTAGCCCTGAGTCTCGGTTCAGGTCTGAGGATTTTGATAGCGGCGGAGTAAATACTCAACAATTTCTTAGCGAACACCCGAGCTTCTAAAGTCATACCTTTCAATGCAAATGGTATGATTATCTACGCGTTTATTAGCCATGCCAACTCTTAGTATGCGATGCCTATCTGAAGTGCTTCATGCGAAGCACCGTTGAAGTTGGAGAACAGCTGAGTACGTGTAGCTGCGGAGTACGTATAGCTGCGGATAAAGGTGATGATTCGTGCGGTCAGGGACTCAAAGCTTCGTGATGGATACGCTCGGGCACTTCACGTGCCAATAAAAGTCTATTATTTTAATGCGAGCATTCAGGAAAATCAGACAATCTAGACCTAGACTTGGTGTATCCGGAATTACTGCATCTAGATATGCATCTCTTACTACTTTTTTCGCTCACTGCTGATTAAAACTTCACTTTGAATACACGTTTGCTATAAATTCTCCCCTACGCTCTTATTTGAAGTTCACAAGATTAAAACGATTGCATTTCTAACACAGACGAAGAAAATTCATTGAGCTGCGTATACCGATAATTTCTAATTCTCACGCGGGACCGGCGAACTTGCTAGGATGCTTTTTCCTCTGTCTTTCTCTGTCTCGCGTAACATTATTCATCGGCTGCTGCATTGAAATACGCGCTGTAGTGGCATATTATGCACGGCACACACTCCGGCAACATGAGTATGTGATGCCTGACCAGGAGTGCACGTATAAATACCTGGGGCGTACTAGCTAGATCGCCTCGCCTTCCGGGTGACTGTCGTAACGTTACGAACAATAATAAATCGATATATACGAGTCTGGGTGAGGTAAAGGGAAAGGTCGATAGAGCTTCGATATCTTTTCTCTACTTCTCAGTATCTATTTATAATTCTCTCTCTCTTCCTCCCTTTTTCGCTCCTATGTGTATCTCATTCTAGAACTACTTTCGCATGCGGACTAATAAACCGCGAGGCGTAAAGGAAGGGGACTTTCACATGAAGATAGGGACAAAGTGTTTGAGTATTTAATACTAGTCATAGTTCCATAGGCAATGTAAGTAGTAAAATACGATATATACATAGCGTTAAGATGCGTATATATATATACCCGGCTCCTGAGAAGACATCGGTTGCTCGGTTATTGGCTCCGGCTATAATTCTCTCCCGTGGTTTGGTACTCTCGCGTCCTTCGCGAGGCTACGTGCCTTCGAGAGCAAGAAGGAGAAAGAGAGTGAGAGCGTGTTTCACGTTCACGAGGCGACCACAGTAATTTAAGTTCCCTCGACGTTCGAAGATCACCACAGTAAAGAGTCGTATATGTATGTAGGAGAGTTTCTCGAATTAGTTCGAGTGGAACGATGCTGCATGTGCATGTTCTCTAGCCGCGATGCGTCTTTACACCCACGTACGCCCTCTGGGCGAGGCGAGGGAGTAGACGACGATGATGATGAAGAAGAAGACGAAGAAGAAGTTGAAGACGGCAATAAGAGGAGGGAAGAAAGAGAGAGTAAACGAATAAGGAGAAGGTGGCAGTACAAGTCGATATATTAGTTATGCTCGGGGCAAAAAGTGCTCATTGCCAAGGCAAAAGGTGTGGTCAACTCTTCGCGCTGTCACGTGCCTGCGTCGAGCTTGCATACATTCCGTGTTCCCGTGGAATTGGAAGCTGCCAGGCGTGCACTCACCCAATGACGATATCTACCTTTTATTTATTCTTTTTTATTTGTTATTCATTATTCTCGTATTTGTTTCTCTCTTCTTCGAATTGCCATTTCCACGTGTGGCCAATAATCGGTAAGGAAAAATTAACTCCTGCCTCGGGCAATCGCCCAAGTCGTAAATCGAATGAGCACGGCTATGAAATCGGTACACGCTTACCCGGTACAATTACGTAGCGGAAAATATCTTGAAAGTCCTCTATGAGCGAACTGTTTCGTGGAACGACACTAAAATGTGTTCAGATCTTTTTCTCCTCATCCTCACGGTCATGCTTGAAAACAGATGCTGGTTTCGCTGTCTTTGTCGCTCTTTATCTCCCTTCGTAGCTTCTCTTCACTTCATAGTTTAATCCTCTAATCTTCTAAATACGGTATCTGATCAAAGTCCCGCGACGATGACAATAAACAAACCTGAGAGAATTATTGAGGCACACGCACATGATTAGTCATCTGAATCGAAATATTGCCGCGAAAGAGTTATTACACTTTAACGATCTACCATCCTAATTCGCCTTTTTCAGAATGCAAAGAAGACTTGAGCTGTATCCATAAATATATGTATGTGTTAAACACATTCGGATTTCACGATATAAAGAGTGTCCCAAATATCACAGCTCAAATTTACCAGTCAATCTGATAACAATATTCCCCAGAAAGCAGTTGATATGACATCAGCTTCAAATCAGCGAGAAACATCGTAAAACGAATCTCGCTTCGGATTAGCTCATATGACGATCTCGTAGAATGTGGGCACGACTATTGGAGACACCTTGTATGCGCGTATACATAAATGCAAATTAGGCAAACGGCCAGAGACCCAGAACGCTCGTTTGGCAACTCTCTTAACGTGGCAATAAATCATTTGATTTGGGTTTAGCGCTGGAAGATGAGCAAAAAAACACGCGGCAAACCCCTTTTGAAGTGAATAATAATGATAATACGAGGAGGGAGCGACGAACTGATGAATTTAACGACGGCCGCTTAACGGAGGGCTTCGAAATTATTGATCACAAAATATGCATGATCGAGAAGAGTACGTTAAACCTTTGACGCGTGTGTTGGGCTTTTATATGCGTCGCTTCCAAGAAGCGATGAATAATCTTCTTCCCTCTGCCTGAGAGACTTCGATCTCGATCACATTTTTCTGATTCAAATTCGCAAGTATTACGGAGCTAGAGCAAATATACTTAGGAGCAATCAATCAACCAATTTAGTTTGATCGGTATAGATTAGATTTGTGTTTGAAGCTATGAAAAAAAAGCAAATTTTAATACCCGTGTATATTGTAAGTGTAGAGAACCGGAGTATCCCGTTACAAGACGGTGCCGGTGTAGTGCCAGAGACGACAGAGTGCCTCGGGCGGGGATTCACTGATTATAATATCGATTAACATCGTTGCGCGTTATCGACGTTGGTATATACGTCAAGAGATCTTCAATAGAAAGCCTGTTCAACCCTAAATAATATTAAACAAGCAGAGCGATAGAAAAAAAATTATTCAACGATATAATTACTATCAGATAATTCCAAAATAAAGATGTTCATTTGGAAAAAAATTACAGTGACTGAAATCATACCACTGATTCGTTGTCAGAGTTTAACCATTTGTAATTGACTTTTTTCATAATAAATAACCTCGAATGATTTTTAGAGAATTACCTTTTATCATGTAAGCAGATCCCCATAAAAGCTGGACTTTTATTTACATCAACATGAATACCATTATGGGAGACTTTGAGAATTTACATTTGTGAGCAATTCGAAGGCAATGATGCAAATTCATGAGAAATCAGATGGATCACGTGCTAGAGGTTCTGCAAGGAAATTAAAGCAAGAGGGATAAGAGAGAATCTTCTCTCTACAGAGAGACAGTACGAAAGGAAAGAGTAAAGGGGTTGGTGGCGTGCTCACAGTCGAGGCCACTTTGGCATGGGACACACGAGCCATAAACATCTTTGAGCAGAGACCACCCACCAATATGCTGTGGTAGTGGTGATTGGTGGTCAGGGCGCACACTTTTGCTTTCGAAAACGAGCCTGGCAATCGTTGCGTTCCAGACGTTTCACAAGAGTCTTATCGCTCTCGTCGTCATCGTCGATGCTGCAAACCCAGCTATTTTCCCAGGTTAGTTGCGTAATGAATTCACTTCTAATGTCGGGTCTTTATGGCGGGCGACAAAGGCTATCTTTGATAGATGCAAAATGTATGTTGTATATACGGATATATTATAGTCCATTATGCCTTGTGCAAGTGAGACAGCTGTGAATATACGTTTATCCGTGGGCAGAGCTAGATGAGACTGAGAAAAAGGTCTAGGGATACTCTTAAAATGTAAACAAAAGCGAGAAAAAGATTTTTGATTTATTACAAAGTTCTATGTCTAGAGAATATTCCTCGATACTGAGATATTTTGCGATGGCAATCACGACATTAATCAGATGAAAACCGGAATATTTACAACCGTGAACCGAATGATCAGCGTATAGTACCCTGTAAAGTTCCCTCTCGTAATATGGCCGTGAGCGTATCTAATTAGAATTTTTTTCAAAGGTCTCTCGAAGATTGTCCGTGATATTCCGTGATTGGCGGTACACAGAAACCGGGATAACGGATTGCGAATGAGAGAACGCGATCGAGGGCTGTTCTGTTCTAGCTGGTTGAAGACCGTGGATAGCCGACATCCGTCACTGATACGATTGATCATCGGGCGATACGCAAACAGCGGATAGTGATGTGGAACTTTTTAACAAAACGAGGAAAACGGATGTCGTTCGTACAAATAAACATAGAATGTTACAGGGAAGAAAACGAATTGTGATGTATTTACCATTACATGTGTTTAACTACGTGCAAGGGAATAAGTGTGTATTCTGGTATGTGAAAAAAAGAAATATCAGATGTACAGCCGAGTTACGGTATCAACGTTTCATTCTCAGGATGAGATAATAAGTCGATCCTTGAAGAGCGGACCATAGGGGCAAAAAGATAAAGAGTTGTCTCGTCGTCCGGCAATCTACCATATCATCGAACGAGAGGTTGTTCACCTACCGGGAGACAACATGACGCGTACACAGGCATCAGTATACATCAGCTATTCTAAAGGCAAGAAGCAGAAAGCGGATGCTTGGTGGCGGAGAGAAACACTCAAAGAGAAAGGGAGGAAGAGCAAGAAAGAGACAGAGAGATAGAGAGGGTGAGAGAGATATGAACGGTGACCGTAGTGGAAAAGGATGGTGCCGTTTTAATCAGCAAATCCTCCGCGGGCGTGGTTCATCAATCCTCATTCCCCAGGGGACGGAGTTGGATAGAGGATTCGAGAAAAATAACGTGACTGGCTCCTTTGAGACTCGCAAAGTAAGGCCCAAGGATATTCAAGTTCTTTTTTCGATATTACAAACTTTATATATTTCGAGTACAAAACACATCCCAATTCCGTCCGATGGTCTCGAGCCAAGTCGCGTTTAATTGAAAACCCTGGATAGGGGGGGGAGAGTATTAGTTAAGAATTATACCTGCACGCAAGCTAAATGTTCCGGAAGTCTTTAAGTTAACATGTATCCGCGATGATCGCGTATTAAATGATCAACAGCTCGGGCTCTAATTTCGCAAACTGTGCAAAAAAGTAAATTATTGGTATCGTCTATCATCCATGAATACCAATTAGTCTTTTCCTCTACGTGCACTACACTGCGCGTACTATAACCATTTTCGCTGCTCCCATTTGCTAATGAGTATCGAATTGCTAAGTTTGTAAGTTGCTCTTACAAGTATCCTCAGACAGGAGATCTATATCTAGGATGAAGGGCAATCCGTTTCAGTATTAATGAGATCGCCTATCATTTTACGTAATCATATCATATAAAATTGCAGAGAGTGATCTAAGACTTTTCTATTATTATTATATGCGAAATCTACCCATTAGTCGTGAAGATAACGAGGCGTTTTTGTTTGAGGACCTTTGGGATGATGGTAAAAATCGGGCAGATATTCACCCGTTCAATCTTCTTTATCATTCCACGGACAGCAAGCTCTGTGGGAATCTAAAGATTCTTGGTATAGTATATCGGTGTAAATAACGGTAGAGGACCGGATTCTGTCTGAAATATGCAGAAGCGTCCGGTCAGAATACACGGTTCTTCGCGGTAGGCACGAAGAAGCATCTGAGTAAAAGAAAAAGGATGCAAAAGAAGCGAGAAGAAGAATAAGAAACGTGTCGATGCATGAGAGAGAGAGAGACAGAGAGAGAGAGAGAGCCGGTCCTCTCCCGCAAGAGCTGGTCATCCCGAAGAGAGCCTGAAGCTTGAGCGCACGACCGAAGAATAAGGGACTATGTGCGCGCGCGATCGTTACTATTATTTGTTCAACAAATTTGTGCACTTACTCGGGAGTGTACTCGTCGAGATTTCTATACAGAAAAGGTATGTGCACATTTCCTCCTTGCTGTTTCTCACAACATACATATACACACAAAACAAAGTAGGATGTATGTGTGCCCAGGCATCGAGACGTCTCTTTGAGGAAGCGAAAAGTGCACTACGAATGACCTGCTGTGGCTGTTTTCTCGTACTATATACGATAACTTTATGCATTGTACCGTATAGTAGAAATATCGTGGAAAGGCAAAAGATGAAGAAGAATAAGAGAAGAAAGATTTGCACAGGCTGACTAGATTCACCAGATTCTAGCTGTATATAAGGAGCAACGTGAGCAATGATCAAGTCTACACACGGGAATAGAAGAAGAAGAGATAGAGCGAGGAAGAGAGAGAGAGAGAGAGAGAGAGAGAGAGAAAGAGAGAGAGAGAGAGAGAGAAATAGAGAGAGAG
>JABSMR010075220.1:0-13397 GCA_018902295.1 Dusona sp. PSUC_FEM 10030013 | reverse complement strand
TAAATTTTTTTAGCGTTTTTTTAAGTTTCATCGAATATCAGCTCCAAGAATTATACTTTTTTTTTAAATCAGTCGATATATCAACGGTTGATAAAGAAGTGATAACAAAGTCTTGCGGTGGATATAAAGATTCCAGTCTCATCAGCTCTCGATAAGCGAGAATTTTTTCAAATATTTTCGAAATATCGACTGCTGGACAGAAATTCCAATAGCGGTCAAGGGCTGTCCCTGGCAAGAGGAAATAATCATAGAAAAAACACCCGATTACAAAAATTATGTAAAAAAACGTGGAAATAAAATAACCCTCGAAAAATTTATTCGATTAGTTTATAAAATTCCAATCAAATTTATCAATATCATCGGATTTTTTGACGAATTGAAACGACTTTTGTAAAAGAGGCAAATTTAATAAAATTGAATAAATGTTAAGATAGTAACTCGACAAATCTGTTATTGAAAAATTATTACGAAGCTAAGTAATGGAAAAAAAAACAACATTATTTTCGTGTTTTATTGAATTTCATAATTTCACACGACAGATCATTTTTTACCATCGATTTAACAGGTCGATTCTCATGTTAAATAAAATTATTATAACTATTCGTATATTTGACATTTTGATGAGTTCAATTATAAAATTCAATTAAATACGAATGAAATATTTTCTATCGTGTGTTTATTGTCGTGTAACTTTTATTGTTCGTTTTTATTTACGGATAATAATCATTTAAATGACAGAATTGAATTTAATGAATGATTTGTATTTCCGGTTCCGAGGTCCGTCAAAGTTCGTCGGATATTCAGTGGGTATAAATAATTTGTTTTGAATGTACATAGTAAGTTAGAAGCGTGGGTTGAATGTAGAGAAGCTACAGCTTATTACGTACAGCAGAGAGGCCGAGACGTGCTGAGGTCGTTAGCGTCGTATATTACGAGAAAAGTCTCATTACCAATTACGGAGCGTGTGCGTGTGTATTACAATGATCTCGATAACAATAAAGCGTCGATGTCACGCGACAAACAGGTGGACTAACGTTCGAAGCTCGCAGGTGGTCGCCCAGGTGTTTCCATAACTACATATGTGTGTCATTGTACTTTGCACATCCTATTACGTATCCTCTCTCGGTATCTCCGTTTATTAGCAATATGGCCTTTCCTTCTTTCATCACGTACTCACTCCTTTCCTGTACCACAAACACTACCGTTAGAAAGCTGGGAAACAATAGTGGTAATTGAATAAACATCTTAATTGTAATTATTTCAACATTACAATCAAAGTTAATTTTATTTTTCGATATTCTTTAATTAGGAAATAGTATTTTTATAATTAATTCCATTATTCAATATGTATTTACTTGTTGAATGAAGCAGTTTCAACATTTTTTTATTTATTTATAAATCGTTACGTTTTTATTCAAGTTTAGCTCAGTGTAAGAGGACTTTTTTTTTTTATAAATTATAAGAAAAAGTTCGAACGTTTACAAACTTTCTGTTATAAATACACAATTTGAAATGTACACATACGGATACCCCCTTAAAATTTGTAAATGACAGACGTATTACGTCTGTGCCTTTGGTCTCACATTTATACGATAATCCACTCGCTTTGCAGTACTGGACCAGAGACTAAATCTCTCCTTCTCTTCTTCTTCGTTCCTCCTCGTTCTCTCTCTCTCTTTTCCTCTTTGTATATCTCTCGGTATCTCGATGTTTCGAGAATTACCATTTGTCAACTGCGAGGAGCAGGTTGGTCCTGGTAATGGTACTATACTGCGAATGTGTGTTCGTCTTTGGTTTTGTTGGTCGTGCAGTAGTGACGTTCCCTGTTTCAGCGAATAAGCTAGATACAGAGATACGTTGTCTTGTTACACGCTCGACTGTCACTGTAACTACCGACACGACAGTATATTTACCCAGGTGGAATCGATGTTGGTACACCATTAACCTTCAAAGCTTCACGCAAATGTTTGTTTTATTTGTAAACGTCTATGGGATAATTTTTCAATCGTAAAATACTAAAGGCTAATGGAATAATAGAGAGTTAAGGAAAAGTAGGAAAAAAGCTTTGTAAAACACGACCATTCGAAGCATTCAAAAAAACGTACTTCACACTGAGATTTTATTGAATGAAATTCCGTTGCACGCTTGATTGAGGAATTAAGACGAGTTGATCGTATTTGAAAATCTTACAAACGAACGATAAAGCCATGACTTTACAGAACCTTCCGTCTTCTGAAAAAATAAAATGTGTGAAGGAACGGTAGTGCAGAAACATCGAGGTCACCCGTAACTTTGTGTGACTGCGCGAGAAATTGCACCGTATGAGTTTACAGGTGGAAAGATACAGCCCCATAAAAAATGGAGGAAAAAAAAGAAGAAATCAACTATGTTGGTGATCGACCTAGTGCGAATTTCTCATCGTGAACAACCCGTGAGTTTTCCAGTCAAAAGTTGAAGGTCAGCTCATGTTGCAATTCGGCGTTTTCTCTTTTTATATGCTTACATTTTTAAACGTTCCTTACGGCTGCATGCGTGTACCTTGTTTCATCTTCGAATAAGTTTTGGTGCTCTCGTTTTTAGTGTAATGCCAACTCTATTTTGTGAGATTGTAAATCTTCTTCAAGGTCTATACTTAACTTTTGTTTACTACAACTCATAGCTTTTGTTCGAAATTGTTCTGGGATTATAAACATTACAAATGAAGAATTTTCCAAGCATACGAATGAATATTTATACAATTAAACAATTATAACCTTGTGTAAACGAAAGTGATACAATTGTACAGTAAATTTAAAAGAATAAAATTTTGCCACTATTACTATGGCGTATGATTATTGATTTTTCTTTAACTCGCTATGATTTTTAAAAGAGTTTTTTCATTTCTCATGCATATTATTTTTGCAATAGATTTTTCTTACTTTTTTCGTGTCTAAATTGTGATCTGACAGGTGGTGTCGTTGGACAAGAATGAATGGTTTAGTTCACCACACATATATATGTGTAGAACTGATTGATATGCGTAGTGGATAAAATATATGGCAGGAACACAACCGATCCACTTAAAAGGATGGGAGTGGTGGATAATACACAATTGAGCACCCTTTATCAGTAACTATCGCCGATGTAGAATAGATAATGGCTAAAGTGCTGTTGGATTAACACGTACGATGGATTTCCATAATGTTATCATTTGAATTTTGCCTTTCACGGGTTCGAGCGAGACAGGACCATGGAAATTTATCCTCTAGAGAATCTAGCCTTCATTTACAGGTTCATTAATTCGTTTATATTAATTGTACGAATTTTGTGTTTACTTCCATGGATTAATATTCTTTTTTCTCAATTTCTTTGTCAAATAATTTAATCGAAATATAATGTGGATTTAAGGACAGAAAGTTGACATTTATTGAACCTGAATATTGTATTATTTTAAACCAAATATTCGAAACAAAATGTTCACGAAATGAACTGAAAATAATTTTGAAAAATTGAAGATATACGTTAATTACGTTTTTTGCGTATAACTAGTGAAAATGTCCATTTTTAGGTTTTCGTAATAAAAATACTGAGTTTATTGAAAATTTTAAAAATAGCGGTAACCAACTTCTTGGCCCGATCGACTTGATTTTTTTAAAATTTCATACGAACTACGAGGTCACCCGGGCATTCTTGTCGAACCCTTTACTTAAACTTACCTTCTGACCTTTAAACGACATATTACCCAAGTAACTCTATGGCGAGGGTAAAACTTAATTGACGAAATTGATGCTTGTTTCCTCGTCAAATAGTCATCGCTTACGGTACCCCGCTTGGGTCTAGAATCTCATTGGCCTGGCCACTGGAAGGTTGTTCATCTTTGTAAAGGACAGGACCAGCCATATCCGCTGAGAGTATCGTCGACATAGACCAGTTTCGGAGTTGAGTTTTCGTCGAGGGAAGGATCGAATGGGGTCCCCTTGCGTTTCGCCTAACTTTCATGGGGAATCGATGTCCAATTTGAAAGTTTGAAACATTGAAGTATGAGTTGGTGGATTGACCCAATACTTGAATAAATTAAACGAGAACTCTGGAACAAGATCTTGGATTTTTTCAGATTTTTTTCGTCCGTTTAAAAAAATAGGAAAAGAACAAAACTAGGGATGCCGGAGGATAGGAAAATGGGAAAGATCGTGCAAAAGACTTTTCAAGCTGGTTCTTCGCCGTTCATCCTTTTCTCCCTATCCAGAGTTCCTCGCACCCTATTCACAGAACGTTACCTTCTAGCACATGCGAGGCAATCTGTTTTGAATGTTCTACGATCGCTCGGACGTATAACCCGTTTATCCCAAGATTTTCCAAGGAAAAAACTTTTCTCAATATATTAACCTCTACCCGTTGGTAGCTCCTCATCACTATTTCCTTTCGTCGTTATCGTATCGAATCTTCGCGTTCTCGGCCTCTATCCTGACACTGATCTGGTCACCCTTGTCATTTTTAAATCCGAAACTTTCGTTTTTCCTCATACTTTTCAAGGGTAATAAATGCCAAGCAAATAAAGGCTTTGGCTTTTCTTCAGGTAGTCATAACTTTACTCGTTGTTGAATAAATCTTATAAATATAGCAAATGATTTATAGTACGTGTGAAAATATGCTGGATGGTGAAATAACCATCGAAAATTTGAGTGTAAAATTAAATTACTAAATTGTCAAATTTAACTTGGCATCTTATGACGTTTGTCTTCGAATTGCTAGCGAATTATTTATTGCAAATTTGCATCAGTATAGTCTTTGATAACAACTAATGCATATTATGTAATTTCATTAGATCTGCGAAATTTGACTTGAGTGATTGCAAATACGTAATTTTTGAAATATTTATTGATTTTCTAGGATTGCTTTAATTCTATGAATAGTTGAGAAAAACCATGTAAGCGTCATGTTATTCGTCGTGTAAGCATTAAATAGCATATTTTCCAAAATAGTTTTCTGTGCACAATCTATTTACCAGTGAAACGAGTCCCCCGAGACTTATCGGCTCACGCCGTATATTGTATTATGTCAAGGACTCTGTGGCATATTGTAGCATAGAATGTGAAAAAAGGGCGCAATACGGGGTTAATAAAAAAAAAAGAAACGAATCGTTCTCATGGGTGAATTCCTCACGTACGTCGAAGGTTACGACACGAACTGGTATTATTGCCTTGCTGCCTGGAAATTATAGTCCGTTCATTGGTCATTTTTTCAGTTAGAAATGAGATCCTTTATTCTCTCCCTTTCTCCCCACCCTTGCTTCTGTAGCCTGTTTTAGATTTATATTAGCGAGCACGGTTTGCCTATTACCTGACCCATATCCCTCGGTTTGCGGCAGTTATATTAATACAATTACATGTATAGAAAACGATTAGGAGGGAGCGTAGAAACGTTGGAGTGGCGTGAGAGCCTCGGGGATTATCGAATGTTAACCATCACTGAATATTTTCACGCTGGAATACTGTCAGAAAATCCTAGAATATTAGTTTTTCTGTGTTGAATTGTCCATTGGAAAACTATTGATATATTTTTCACTGACAAATCTTTGTTTTTTCTCCAATTCAACATGAATTGCACGCAAAGTTTGACATCTTTTTAATTTTACGTATAAAACGATGTATTTTTAAAGAATAGGAGAGAAAAATTCTTCCTTAGAATTTATTATTCTCGAAAATATGGTTACAGTGTAAAAGGAAAGTGAAAAAGGAATGCACGTCTTTGGCGATCCCTGGTAGTCTCGGGCATTGCCTGCGATAAGATAATAAAAGCACAAAAATGGTGATAGGATTCCGAAGTTTTTTTGCTACTTTGTCCTGGAATTTCCACTCTGTAGATCGCTTTTGCCGTGGTTTTTTCGATGATACTCGAATACTTATTTGTGGTCAATCTTTTTTCAATGTCATCCAGGGTAGTTGCAGGATGAGCTTGTCTTTCTGAGAGAGATTTTTAATCGTCAATAAAAGTGGAATATCAATTAACACGATAAATGACAGGGTTCTGTAAATAGTAAATGAAACATGGTTAAATAACATATGTACCATATATGTCATAAAAACTCGACTCTGAATGAGCTCAATGTATGGAACTAGGAATAAATGAAGTGGAAACGTTCTATCGAACTAAAATAGCTCGACTCACAATAGGCAAAAAAGATTAGAGACAGGAAAAAAAACATTTCATTTGACAGAAGAAATATGAACTGAGTGGGAAATAAAAAATGGAAAATTGATGAGAGCGAAGGACAAAATGATTCAAGGCAGAATTATTTTATTGGGAATAACGTGTCCCTGATGAAATGGACAAAATTCCATTCTGATAGACAGGCTTTGCCTTGACAGAACAAGCAGATTGCGATTTGCATTGTGAGGTGGTGTATTTTGATATCGATTATAACGAAACATGAGAGAACAAGCGATACATATACATATATACATGTACTTGTATGGCAATGTGTATGGGAGAGAGAGGAAATAGAGGCGCATTATCGTGCGAGCGTAAGCCCCGAATAATCCCTTTGTCGCTCCCCCGGACGGGAGCTTCAATTATAATCAGTCGGATATTCCCACCGTTCCCCTCCTCCGATCCCCTCGCCGCCGAAACATCCCGTCCCTTCTGCCTACTATCCTGTCTCGTCGTCCCTTTTCTCTTTGATCAAACTCTATACAGGTTACATCAAAATATATAATTAACTATCTACACTTTAATTTAGTTCTTATTAAACGCTATTACAGTAAGAGTTCTCTATTAAATTCATTGGTTCATTTCTTCTCAGATATTTAATGTTCGTTGGAGGAAATCAATCGATAAGAAAATACGGGAGTCTTATAAATGTCATAGCTCAAATGTTCGTCATTTTTTATCGAGGGCGTACTAATGTGACGAAAAGTAATAAAAGAATTCGCAATTAATCGAACGTTTGGAACAATTCGACAGATATTGGTGACCAAAATAATGTGAAATTTTTGATTGACATATCATTGATGAGATTTTCCAAACATCACATAATTAACGGGGAAAAGCTTCGATCCTAAAATTACAAAATTCATTTTCCTCTACACATGACCATGTTTTTCCAGCTAAATGATAATAATAATGAAAACACATGGTGTACAATTGGATGCGGGTTGTGTTACGATGATAAAACTTTTCACGAGCGAACCGGATGCGGACATACACACATATGTACGTACAGACGAGAGAGGACTCGTGAATACCCCTTTGATTGGACTCGTACAAAATGGTTCTCTCTTTGGCGACGAGAGCTTCGCTAACGTCGTTCAACTTGGGCTCGCCCTATCGTGGTCGCTTCATTTTCGAACGCGTTTATAAATCCCCACCTCCTATTTCCGAAAGCTATTCCCGATCATATTGCCGTGCGAATAGGAGTATCTCGCAGGTCTGTCCTATTCGCTGTATTTTCGTTCGTTCCCTCACATTAATTCGGGAATAAAATGCTTTTGAATCAAATATCTTTTCACATTTTTTTTCCAGAATTTTTATTCAACAAACTAAATATTTACGGGACGTATATTTTTTCACTCTAATCTACATTCAACATTCACTATAGTCGATGACAATAATAATACCAGTTATTACGTCACTTTCGTTTTTTCATTGAATACCCGATTTCGTTGGAATGTCGAATATTTTGTTGAATATTTTCAACAAAATTGTTTTCGGAAATTAATCAAATTTTTGTCATTTTAATAGTATATTTTCTTCTTTAATCAAATATACTGTTGGGATGACAAAAATTTGGTTAATTTACGAAAATAATTTTGTTCAACGTATTCAAGAAAATATTCGACCTTCCAACAAAATCCGGATTTCAGTGTTTTTTAAAGCTGCCTTGAATTCATTCGGAAGACCAAAAACGGAATAATTGAATGTTTTGGAAACTGAATTCCAACATAAGAAATATTGCATAAATATCATGAATAATTTTCGTTTATTTTTGAATGATTGATTTTGTGATTCCAGATTTCAGTGTTTCGTGAGTTGGAGGATAAAAATATGGACTGATGGAGGTGAAAATGAAAAGCTCTGCTGATTTAAGTGTTTGTCTAGATGACACTGCACCGAGGGAGATTTATGACTGGCTGAAAGCCTCGGGATGTTGAGGAGTATAAATTTAGCAATTCGAATGTCCTTTTAAATGACACATTGTAAGTTACATGACCAACATTGAGTCATTCTCATCCATCAACGTGTCTCTTTAGCTCTTTGTTTTATATATAAATTGACGTAAATTCTCCAGGATAAAAAAAGTGCGAATAAAAATGTAAGGAAAAAAAGAGAAAACTATTTTACTTGGCGAGCCTGGGTTTTCCGGATTGACGAGTGTCAGATTTTGTGAAAAATACTTCGTTAATTCGAGTCTGAAAATTGGTAGGTGACTAAATATATATTTTTGTGCGAAATAAATGTAATGAGAAATAAGAAAAAGTGAATATATTGTTTTTTTTCCAATTTCGCAATTTGTTTGATTTTCTTTTTTATTCGAAACACGATCTTTTTATAAGCTTTTTTTTTTACTTTGTTGTCCATGAAATAAGATTATATTCAATGCCAATATTTAGCCTGTGTAAATTTGAGGCGCAGCAATCGAAAATATTTCTAGATTTTTTGGCCTTGATCAGGAACGAGTTTATTTTTCATCTCTCTCGGATAATCCATTTACTTCCCCCTCAGTTTGTCCTTCACGAAAACACTACACTCTTTTACGCTCCGAGGGCAGTTTTCTCTTTTTTATCCCCTAGCTTCAACCCCACGCTTAGGGTGCAGCACTCCCTTCGATCCTCTTTTCTTACCCTACGTGATACTGATACGTTTAATTCCGTATATCTATATGTACTTTATATATTTATTTATTACGTACAGTGTATTCCAAATAAAGTTAGATGTTCTTGATCCGGCATACTATCTGCTGAAACAAGGATTCGGCTTTAAGGAAAACATTTGCCAACCTCTTGAACATTCCGGTGGTGAAAAAATGGAAAAAAATATCATCAATACTTTCTCAAGCATTAAACATAAAGTAATGTAAATATAAAATGAAAGCAATAATAAAAATAGAAGAAAAACATTCAACTTCGTTTTGAGACATTATTTTCTAATAATATAAACTTTGCCAGAAATCCAAAGCAGGCGATCAAAATTTAATCAGTAAAAATCATTTTTCTTTCGTATTGTAGAATTTTACGACAAATTAATTATCGGTTAGTGAAAAAATAATTTTTTTTCAAGAAAAACAACTTTTAATTTTACGTAGAAAAGCCCATATGCAGAGGCGTTTGTATATATGTGGTCAAACGAAAATGAAGAGGGTAGAGAAAGTTTCGTACATGTACGAAAGTTTCTTACTCCCGAATTCTACGTGCGTTTTAGTCGGTTCTCAAACCATATCCAATCGAGCTCCGAGCTTTCATACGTGGTCTGAGACTTCAATAGTTTCGCGATGAAGTAGAACGTACGGTCACAGCCGACGTGTATCTTTCTTATCGGTTGCCGCCTGTGTACCTTATACCCTGTAATACAAGTTCCTCTGTACGGCACATGTAAATCGCGCCACGTTATCCACTGTCGAAAGGGATATGTTTCGTCAATGCGCGGTCAAGGGGTGCCGGGGTTAATCGTTTGTCGCTTCGCACAGCATGTCGACGCTGAAATTTTATCGGGATCGATGAAACGTCGCTTAAAAAGTCCCAACATGAAACTACGACGGTTTTAAATTCTCTATATCAATGTTTTATACATAATAAAAAAAAAATAACGTCAAATTTATACTATTAAATATTAAATATTCAAACAGTTTTCTAGGATATTCATTTCTCGTCCAGAATTTTTCTTAACCATTTTAATCATGAAAAAAAAGTTAAAAAAGTTACGAGACATTCTAATCCAATTCGAATATTTTTTTCTAGATATTTATTAATGAAATAACAGGATTAATAAGATTATTTTGGTGCTTTTTGTAATAAGGTTACTGATTGCTTATTATCAAAATTCATAGTAAATATGCTTTTTCAATGAATTTGGGATTAATGTGGAAGAACATATTTTTTGTTGTTTTTATTATGGGGTTGAGACTATTTTATTTGGCCTAATTTATGAAATCATGTGACAAACGTCGACGATGTTTTTCTACTGAAGGAAATTGTATGCTACGTTTTCATCGAATAATCTCTCGCAACATGTCAATCTCTCTGACCATTCATATATTTTTCCACTTGTACGAGCTTACGCAAGGCAATTTTTTTGCCGGTGAACATGTACACCACTGGCATTTCCCTATCACCCCGCTATAGCCATAAGAGTTCGTGCGACCTTTGATATAGCGTGTGTACACGACTCTTATCGTAAGTATATATGTGTATAATATGATTCTATCGACATGACATTATGTCATGCACGTGAAGAGTTCGAACGTAGAAGGAATTCCTCTATGATATTGTTTCGTTATTCTTTAAACATTCGTCAATAGTTCTGAGTCTGAAAAGTTGAAGTAAGATTTCGACTCAATTGATAAGCACTTTTTCATACGCTGTAAAGTATCAAAAAAATGTTAAATGTTGCTGTATAGACGTTATCTTTGATTTTTAATATCAAGACGATTACTACAAATTAATAAATATCACGGAAAATATTTTTATGAATTTTTACTCAACAATGACAATAAATAAACAAGTTTCTGTTGGAATATTGTGGACTGAGAATAAAAGATTCGAAAATGTGAAGGAAAAAGAATTTTCGAAACTTTCGTTAATTTATCCAGGGAGAATTTATAGATTTTTGTTTTTTTTTTTTTAATTTTTTTCAAAACTTAGTTTTTTGATTCGATCATTTTTGCAGAAATAATATTTTTAATATAAAGGAATGAGTTTGAATCGAGCAAAGAATTGTACAAAAAACAATCCGTTGAAAAGGAGGGAAAAGAAATACGTATTCGTCTGGTGAATGATGATCTGTTTGATTTTGACCCTTCACGTTTCTCATCTTCCATCCTCTTGACTCTGTCGAGCCTCGACCATCATAAGACCAAGACAGACAAGCAGCCTGTTGCGTGACCCACACAATCAATATCTTTCTCCCTCGTTTTCTACAACCATTCGTATCTTTTACGCCCTTTTATCCTGCACTGCACACAGGGACAATATTATTGTAACAGCTATGACAAATTCATTGTTGTATAGCATCAAAAATGTTCAAATGTCTGAGCATGCACATGGTTTTTGTCTTCTCCGTGTATTTGACATTTTTTGTTCGAACTTAATTATTTTGAATAATCCTTTAGGTCTTTTTTCTCTTTTATTTTATTTTTAAATTCAGTACGGTCTACTTTTTCGCGATTGAAAGGGATTACCCAGGGAAGAGATTTCGGAGATAACCAGCAACGAGAAATGAAAGCAATTTTAACTTCAAGGTGAGGTCAAGACAGAAGTTTTTAGAGAGAGAGAAGAACGAAGGATATAGAGAAGCCAGAAAGAGAAAGATGAAAACAAGAAAACTTTCAGTCTTCGATCTTCTAAATTTGGAACGTAACCTAAATGCAACAAATGCATCACTGTCGAATATTTCATTATTGTTCGATTCAGTATTTGGTCAATTTGGAGATTGAATTGTAAAATCATAAAATCATTCCCATTTCGATGTATATTAAACCATACATTTGCTGACATCAAATACACCGTCGTATAACGTTCATTCTCATTATAATGTACTTATACAACTAAAATTACATTAGATAAAGACACCGTAGGGTTATGTGTATTTAAACGTACCTAAGTTACGTACAGAATTCACGTACACGTATATCGCCGGAAAATACATATAGATACGTTCTTGCTTATGTATCTATGTACGTGAACGAATTTATAACTTAGCTCCTATCTAGCACGAACTTGTATCCCTGTAATATATGCTCCTGTGTTTCTCTGTACATAAATAGACGTATATGCCATGAGCATACATATACGTTAAGAGATAAGAGCGGGAGGGCACGTTACAGAGTCGTCGAGGTGTATGTGCAATTTCATTTACCTGTCATCGTGTGTACCTTTGATGGCAAAGTCCTTCAGATCTACTACCTATACCGTGCTTTAATTAATACCCTGTATTTAGGAGCGTTATACATTATACTAAGGCTTCCTCACAATTTTCTCTAAGAGCTGCTTCTTCTTCTTTTTTTTTTTATTCCATCGTTTTCCATCGTCTCTAATCGTTTTTGATACCTTCGGATCAAATTACACGAAACTTTGTTGGTTCCAAATCCAATTTTATATTTTTTTTCTTCAATAATCTTGATCCCTGGTTTTTTCATGTTTTCCAAATGTGTGAGTGATAAAGAATTTTTATTTCGTCGTACCCAAGTTTTTCTAACATCGTCTTAATATGTTATTGACTTTTTATTTCATTCATATAAATAAAGAGGCAAAGACATTATCATGTTGACCAAAATCTTAGATTTATTTCACAGAACATTTGTGTCTTACTCTTTTTTTTAGTGCTTGAGAATCGATCCCTTAATTTTTATCTGACGACTCGAAAAAAACAATTAACCACTCCAATTCAAGTCTTTTCACTCTGTATTTTTCCAATTTTCGTTATAGTTCGAAAACTTTTGGACATACAATGTTGTCTCTCAACGATCTTTTTTTCCTCGTAAGAGGAAATAGAGCTTTCGATCGTCGCGGATGCGATGCAGAGTAGAAAATTGTTTAGGGAGAACTTGGGTGGTGTCTACGCGTTGATGGCTTTTCCAACATTGCTGCTCTATTGTTTATTATTTCATGGCATGTTTGGCATTCCTCCCGTCTCCTTTCTTTCTCTTTCTCTCACCTCATGCTTGACGTCTCATCTCTACTTTTGAGCGTCTAAAACTACGAGCATTTCAGAGCTCGCTCGCATTCGAGCACAGTCGTATAACTTGAACGATACTATGGAGCAGAGATTGAAACGCACGGAACTTGCATGACGCGTACCTGCTGATGTCCTTTCTCCGATTTTCCTTTCCCTTTTTCTCCCATCTAGATAATATTTACAGCCTCATCTCATTGACTGCTGTTTTGAACGTGGGAATACGCCGTTTCTACCGAATCGAATCGATTCCAACATCGCGGTCGAATGACAATCGTCGCACTCGCTGTTTAATTAATTGATTGTGCTTCAAACGTTACACCCGTGATATATGTGGTAAATCATTTGAATTGCATCAAGAGATAATGAGCTGGGAAAATTGAAATTCTAACATTGTCAGAGCTCCCAAAATCAATTGACCATATTATCAAATTAATTAAATCATCGAAAGCTTTGATATCAATGCTATTAGCTTCATTATTTTTTTTTTAGGCTGATTTATACATTCAATTAATGTATGTATCCAGCGGTTA
>JABSMR010075109.1:0-13406 GCA_018902295.1 Dusona sp. PSUC_FEM 10030013 | reverse complement strand
ATAAAAATTGACCAAGGACAAACTGAAAATTTTTGAATTCAAGCCTATTTGATTAAATTGAGAATTCACTTCTTCGTTGTACCAAGTTATAACTTGATTGTGTTTGATGAACGTTTTTTCCATTCTATGTAGAAACTTCAGTAATTCTGACTGAACAATTTCCCCAACGTAATAGCCTCGTGGCATATGAGCCAACAGGCCTTGATTCCTTGTCCGGAGCAACATTCGGCCAGAGTAAAAAATACGATCCAAGCACGTAAGTTCAAGTACTCTAATATTAATTTCAAATATTTTAATTCATTTTCATGTGATTTTTTTAACAATCTAAACTCGGAATATTTTAGATGACAACATAAACTGAATAAATCTATAAATTCTTATGCATATTTAAAGGCCAAGAAGAAAAATGATGTTATAATAATATACGGACATATTACAACATAATCAAATCATACTTGCGTAAAATAATAATTGTTTCATTGCTTCCACACATATTCTCTTCGTCAACAATAACAAAAAGTTGCGTTGAAATTTCTAACAAATGAAAAAGGCTTTGAAGTCTCTAACAATATCATAATTTTTTAAATATAAAACCTCAGAGAGCCTAGAATCCGTTGTTCCGTCCTGGAATAACTCGTAGTTGTGAACTAATATAATCGTCGCAATCATAAAAGACGAATATGTACATTTCAAAGATACAAATGGTGACCTAGAATACAAATTTCTATTGAATTCTTATCCGGACCGACCATCAGGGCTGCAGCTTCCTGAAGGTTTTCCACAATACGAACATTTCGATACCGATATAATTGTTATTTCTTAACGAATAAATAGAGAGAAATATCAGATGACTTTGTAGATTTTAACTGCAATTGATATATTTCGGATAATTTTCATAAAGTTTCAATCTCTTACTAATAAGATTTCGAAATTTCTATCAAATCAATTTCTACAAATTAAACTTCAAAAATTTTATTTGAATGAACAGAAACACGCTGAATATTTAGAAGTGCGACTCTACCTGGAATCGGGCTATAGACATTGTTCATTTTTCAGTTTGTGGTGATATGGAAACATCATAACTATACACCAATGTCAAAAACGTGATGTGCCATCATAACAGTACTACAATAGATATGATGGTTTCTGGTTTTAATAAGTACACAAAAATGTAACAGCTCGATTCCAAACGAATTTATTAGAACAAGTTGCGATAACAAATACTGAATAACTTGTTAAAAAAAAAAATTTATAATTATTTTAAAACTAGTTTTTTTTTCCTATCGTAATTGATTTGATTAAAAAATATATCAAACCTGGCTCGACTTCAATCTCTTCGATATTGAATGGATGTAAATATAAAAATATACATCTAATTAAGCTTTAATGGAAATGATTATGTGGTACGAATGTTGAAAGTACGAGAAGCACAACTTTATCGTTCAATACGAAAAGAAAGAGATAAAATCGAAAGAAAGGCTTTTGGGGAGTGGTTTTCTGGGGAATAGAACGAAGTTCATTTGGTTGTAAACACAACGATACGTGAATGAACCGAAAAGGTGATAGCCCGTAGATCCAAAAAAAGACTCAGCAAAGGTTTCTCTTGATACTGAAAGATGTGATAAGCCGTTTGACACGTTCTTCTTTTATTGCATCTTTCTTCCGTCGATACCTGACGAAACTACCTAGACGGTGGTTTTCTTTTATCGACGATCATTTTCTCAACAACTATGATCCTAAATCAAGAATACACTAAATTTTTTATTTGGTGTGCTTGGATAATTCATAAAAAATCCGAAAAGAACGATACCAAAGCTGCAATAATGTTATTCCAAAATTTGGACTTTTCGTTCACGTTCAATTAGTTTATTAATCACATAATTCCATACGTGATATTAACTGTCCAAAAAACGTTAAGAGTTATTTTAATCATTTTTACTTCAATCAGATATAAAAATCCCTCTAAAAATTAATAATAGTTATTGGTTTCAAGTATTTTTGATGTTCCTGCGTATACCCTCGCGGGTTGTTATGAGCTCATCTCATCACCTTAACCCCACTTCACTAACTTTCAGGAAGCCGATACAGGGGGCTATATTTTTACTGAGTTTCTGTTGGTTTCGACCATTAGAAACTCAGAAACTCTGCCACCGGCTCAACAACCGATGTGCGAGCCTGTACATGGCGGTCACCCAACCAAGTTCTGACCTGGCCAAAGGTTACTTAACTTGGGGGTCGCTGAAGCCACACACCGACCGCGCAGCCATCGCTGCCGGTATTGATATTAAGTAATTTAAATAAATTTCAGATGAGTCGCGTAAACTACGATTCATGCGGTCAAAAATCAGAATTTCAATTATCATCAAACTTTCGATGTTCCATGGAATAATTATTATTCCGCAGTAGCTTCCAGAAAATTAAAAGTTGCTTTTCACTGCAATTGAACAATTTTACGAATGATCGAATTAAGAACTGGAACGTCAGATAATTGATAATAAAGTATCGTATAGCGTGGGCAATGAGAATTTAATCGTTCGTCGTAAAGAAAGATCACGTCATTTCAGTACCATTGTTTGCAAGGCCACCTGTGGCAACAGACCTTAACACTTCTATTTGCTTTTTCCTATTACTGCGATCTTTTTCTATCAATTGCATGAAGAAACAAATGAATTAGAATTTTTCTGAAAAAATTATAAAATACATTTTTCAACGGATACGGGGAACGCGTTGATATATGAAATGTCGTTTTCCCTTTTTTTTCAATGTCATAACACTAGCGGCGTAAATAATTTTTGTTATACATAGAAAACAACTATTTTAACACAAGAATGATTGTTCCGTGGCAATAGAGAATTTGACACAAGGAAATAAAGAGAAATTTGCGTGGATGTAAAAAAGGATTCCGAAGAATCCAGCTAAAACTATACTCTTATTTATTCTTAACAAGTTGAAGCCTTGGCATTTTATTTCGCAAGTTGGGAGTTAACAGTCCCTGCAAGAAGTTAAAAAAGCAAAGAGCACAAAGGAAATGTGTTCAATTACGGTGAACAAACATACGAGACAAAACACTCGATGATAAATGAGTCTATTGAGGGGAAAATAAAGAAAGGGAAAGAGGAAAGAGAAAAAATGGTTGTCGTGAGTGAACGGCAACGATATGTGGAGTTGTATATAAGATCAACGATCAAAATACTCTGGGGACGATTTGATACGATTGAATACATAAATAAAAGAACAGGGACCAATAAAATTGAATGATTAAACGAACTTACTTGTAAGTGAAGTTCGATCATAATTGTATGGAGCGCCTCTTCCGAAAGATCACCTGGTAGTATCCCTGCCCTACACCGATATCGCCACATTTTTTAAAGACCGAAAAATTTGAATGTCGTTACTCCAACGCTCGGTCTCGTCATTCCTTTAAAGTTGCGTCGTAACCTATTCTTCATGTGCAATACATGCAAAATAAGGGAATAAATCTTGTTTATAAGGGTGGGAGTTGATCTTTCGGAAGAGGCGCTCCATACAATTATGATCGAACTTCACTTACAAGTAAGTTCGTTTAATCATTCAATTGTATTTCGCACCTCTTCCTCAAAATCACCTGGTAGCTGTTTAACTTTGGTTACGACCTCCTAATAAGAAGTGGTAGATTTTTGTAAGCTTCTTTATTGTCTACAAACGAGAGTGAACCTACGTCTATACGAAGTATTATTTCTTCATCAAATGTCTCTCATAATTTCATCTTAAATTTAATACAGTACGAGCAAATTCGCTTCGATCTGTCAAAATATCTCTCTTATAAAATATCGCAAAGGCTAGAGATTTCTCTGTCCATCCGGCCGTCTTTCGTATATATACAAGACTAACCCCGCCTCTCTCTGCAGAAGAGGTCGCCACGTGTCTCGTGCTATACGCTTTAAAATAACTTACAGCAATACCACTGTCCTGTAGTGTCTTTTTAATCCAGTGACTTCGGGTTTCTGCTGAAACCGCTTTATGTGGTTTCTTAATCGAAATTAAAAGACGATACTCCATGCCCCTCAGCTTCTTTGTTTTTTCTATATATTCTGACACAGTATTCGGTGGACAGATTAATAGGTCTTCTTTGAAGAAAGGCAAGATTAAGATCGGCTGAGCTCTATTTACCGCGGATGTCTTCACTCTTTCTGTAACCCTTATTTTCAACCAGTCCGCTCTTACTACAATATTACGAATATCAATGAACGTCAAGGTTTGCATACGATGTCCAGTGGTCAACGCCAAAAGAGTCGCTACTTTGCGCCCCAGTTTTTCTAAAGGAAGATTATTATTCGGCCCCCACTTCTTGAATTCGTCTAAGACCACACTGGGGCCCCACGTATACTCATATCTTGCATTCGGAGGTCTCAGCTTTAAAACGCCCTTGAAAAATCGTTTTACCTGGGGATCCCCACCGAGCTCCAGACCGTAAAGAAGTGCAATAGCTGGGCGAAAACTGTTCAGCGATCCATACGAAGCTCCATTCTCAAATTCCTTAGTGAGGAACTTCAGTACCTGTTCGATCGAGCTCTTGAGAAGATCAGTACCCTCTTCTTGGTTGAATATCCACCATCTTTTGAATGCTGTTTCGTACTGCTTCAATGATGACTTGCACAACGATACCATCAAAATATCTGGACTATTTTCTGGTACTGCTCTGTTCCTTAATGCTTGTTTGATAAGAGTCCTGCCACAAGGGTAAGATTCTTCCACAGTGGATGAGGCTCTCTATTCAAGGATGTTAATAAATTAAAGTCTGGTTTGAAAACAATAGACTCTGTTTCCAGCATTGACTCGAAGCTAGGGAACCAAGGTTGAGTAGGCCAGTATGGGACCACCATCATTCCCTTACTTTTCTCTATTTTAATTTTTTGGAGTGTACGCAAAATCATGGAAAACGGTGGAAACGCATAGAAGAAAAAATCCCATTTCAGAGTAAAGGCGTCAATTGTCCAAGCTCCAGGATCTTTCTTCCAAGATATATAATTTGGGCATTTACAATTGGTTCTAGACGCGAATATATCTATCTCCGGCTTTCCGAACCGGTTAACAATCTTTTCAAAAACTTCGTTTGCTAAGGCGTATTCAGTCTAAGGTTCAAGTTTGCGAGATTCTGAATCCGCCTCTTTGTTATCTTCTGACCGAATGAAAGATGCAAACACCCATAAATTTCGATTTTCACACCATTCCCAAATTTCTCTCGCCACAGCATTTAATCTTGGGAATTGAATCCCACCCTTTTTATTAATATAAGCCACCCTTGTGGTAGTGTCTGTTCTCAAACTTGATTGTTCTTCTTTGCTCCAAAAACCGTGTGTTTTTTTTCCTGCGCAAGCAGCACCTCAACCAGAGAGAGAAGCATCCGAAAATACCTCAATTTGTGGATCAAAAATTGTAATATTATTTTTTGCTTTCTTAATGTTATGGTCCCACCAGTCAAATTCAGCCAATAAATTTGCTGGGAGTTCCATCATTTTATCAAAACTTTCTCTATGCTGCCGAAGCGCTAATAACCTTGCTCTTTCAAATCTTTTCATATAGACTCTCCCATATTTTAAGGTCAGGCAACACGATTCTAATGTCCCAATAGAGGAGGCAAATCTTCGTATTCTGCACTGTTTCTTTTTTCTAAACTTTTTGATAAGTGCGTTCGTCTTTACTATTTTGGCTTTTGGAAGTTCCGCAGACATGTGGACTGAATCATATAATACACCCAAAAATATGCACCTAGTTGACGGTATCAAGATACTTTTCTTTATGTTAATCAAGAATCCCAACTTCTCCAACAACGCATTCGTCTATTGAACATTCTCGAGGCAGTCTTCAAAATTTTTTCCGAACATTAAAATGTCGTCTAGATAAATTACTGTCCTTTTGCTCTTAAAAAGGTCATTACCGGTTTCATAATTTTTGAACGGCATGCATTCGAATTGATATATTTTTCCCCGGAATAGAAATCTTAAATATTTTTTGTCCTTTTCATTAATCGCTATCAAGTAATATGCGTCCTGAATATCTAATGAGGCCATGAAACAATTCGGGCTTAACAACTTTTGGAACGTTTCCCCATCCTCGAGCTTGAAATGTTGAGTATTTATGAACTCGTTTAGCCTCTTTAAATTTAACACTAATCTATAACCACCGCTATATTCTTGGGTGCCAGAAAAATAGTTGATATAAATTGGCCCCTGCACGCAGGCACCTCCTTAATAGCGCCCTTCATTTTTATTTTTTCGATTTTGTCTGCAATGAGATTTATCTCTTCATCAGACCATTTTCGTTCTTTAGGAGGTACCCGCTGAATTATTCGTCTCGCGAACGGGATGCGATAACCATCAATCCAGCTCCGTATCGTTATATCCCTAGTAATTTCATTCCAAGGCCCTTTGAATAATTTAAAACGCCCAGTAGAAGAACTTACATCTTCAGTCAATTTCTCCTGTGACTCGATGACGCTGTTCTCTGCGGAAGATGACGGGTGGGTCTGGAGGAGCGAGGTTGATTTCCTGGTCGAAAGTTGTGATTGTGTTGTGTTTCCTATCAGTTGTGTATCCTATCAGCCAGTATAATTTTTTTAGCTTTAAATCCAATTCATTTCTTTTCGTTCTGATGTGTTTATTCCAAGTGAGCTGTGTATCCAGATGCATCCCAAGATATTTTACTTCTCTTTTTATGGGCAAGGGTTCATTGTTGAGGGTAATTGTTGGACAGTCAGCTTTTCGCAGAGCGAATGTAACATGCACCGATTTACATTCGCTGACCTTGATTTTCCATGGTTTGAACCATTTTTCGATGTCCGTAATCGCTCCTTGGGGTATTTGAGATCCCGTGAAAGAATTCACTATTGGCCAAGCATGTGCCCAGTATAGCCCCGACAATGCTTGACGCCTGGCCAACCTTTATCGCCGACACTGGTCTAGGGCTTCCTGGCGTGGAAATGATAGCAACGGTCCAGATGTTGGCAACTAGCGTTCATCCAGCGTCGGCTTATGATACTGGCCCAGTATCACGTTTACTATTGGCCCAGTATCAGCATTTTTATGCGCCCAGCCATGACCTCGATTTCGGCGCAAAACCGGCTTTTCAATGGGTCCATGATAGTGCCTGTAGTATTCATTATCGGCCCAGTACTGGCTTTCAAACGAGTCCATACTAGTGCCTTTACTGGTTTGACTAGATCTATCTTTTTCGCGAAAATACAGTCAGATGAATTAATTTTAATTTATTCACTTTCTTCAAAGTTCTTGAAGCCTACTTCTTTGTTCATATAAATGTTGTTTACTAAAACTTCAGGTGGAGGATATAGGAAATAGGAAAGGTGAATGAAAAATAGAACCATTCGCTCATTGTAATTTTTATCGCAATTTAATGGTAAAATGAATGGTAAAGTCTTTTAATTTCGTCCTTCGTAACATTTCATCTTTTTATTTATTTTAACAGTATTAATAAATCACAAGTCGATACAAATTTGATAATTTGTAGCCGTTATTAAAATATAGATTTATTCAATGGCAATAGCTTACGCATCTTACGCGACTTACGCGGCGAATTAAGCCGAAATAGTCTCATAAAGTATTCTTGTTGGCGTTTCTTTCGCGCCGACCACGCTCACGATCTGGCGCCCCCGACAACCAGCGACTCACTTTGAAAGCGATCTGAAGCGGTTCGGTATGCCGGGCCCATTTTTCTTCCAAAACCTTTAAAATGGAAAAAATAATTTAGTAAATTCAAAAGAATATATTCAATTTTATAGTAATGTTTAAAGAAGCTTTTTATACCTTTCATACAGTGCAAAAAGTGCTGTTCCGCTGAAGTTAAGTTTTCCTTCGTTACTTTTGATTTTTCTCTCGAATCCGCTATATTTGAGCTGTACCGACTTTGCAATCACAGCCGGAATCACCACTGCAATATCAAGTTTGATGTCCTTGAGCCCAACGATCAGAGAAATAAAGAGGGTTTTCTGAAAGCGGAAAAAATCATATAATCGTAAATAGACCTGTGCAGATCAAACGATACATAAGATATCGAAGTTTCTATCATTGAAATGCAACAAAATTTCTTGAATTTTTTCAGAGTAGTTCATTTTTTCCATATTTCAAATTCTTAATTCGATTGAATACTCAAAATATTAGGTAAAAATATAATAATTAAGAATGAAAAAAATGGTACATGAAGAAAAAATATTTCATTGCATACCAACGGTGCAACCTCGATACCATCAGATTTATTAACTTACCAGGGCTTTTTTTTGCCACGTCATTTTTTATCGTCTCATCGAACTGAAGAAAATCATCCAAATCTGAAATGAGGAGATTTGGTAGAGCTCCTCGAGCCGCCGAAATTTGCTGGATCTGACCGGTTGGCTGGAGGTTTTGATCGATGCTGTAGAGTCCGATTTTTTGCTCCAAATCATACAAGATGCTTCGCCTCGCTGCGTTGATCTTCTGTACGACATTCGCTTGAACCAATGCCAATTCCTGCTTCAGCTATTCGACTATGGGAATTTACGAATTTAATTAGAAATCGTGTTATCTCCAATTATTATTATTATTTTCTAGACTTAAATTTTTGAAAATATTAATTAAACAAAGACCACTGTACCATTGATATTATTCTTCTCCTTGCAATGCTGGCAGTGGTTATTTGCATTTTCATCACTTCCGGGCTCGAAGAACTCGTTAGTCGGATTCGAATCAGCTGTTTGGAGAAACGAACGCATTACATTTTTTTTATCGGCTATCTCTAATACGTAATTAAATTTCAAATTAATATTGTACCAAGTATGTCGGTTAAGTTTAAATCGCCTTCCAAAACAGGCAACGTCTGATTTTGTCTCAAGCTCTTCGTCAACATCTGCTTTGAAACAATGTCTTGCGAGAGTGGTGAACCGGCTTTATCGGTGTCGGTGTCCGTGCTTTGTGTCATCGTATCCAAATCTCGAATATAACGTTCCGATCACAGCTTACTCTGATGATAATTTCCTGATGAAAAACAAAAATATTCCGAAAATTTATAAATGAGTTATCTAATAACAACGTCAATTAAAGGATGATTAATACAAGTTTCTCTTGTGAATTTTTTTTTCAATCAATATTCAATAACGTAGGAATTGAATATCCGAGAAAATTTTGCTATCTTGAAAACTTTATAAAAGTCGATTTTCGAAAATAGAAATTCTAGAAATTTATGAATATATTGTTCAACCAAAACATGCTTCGATAGATAATTGGTTTATTTTTTGTAACGTGGAATAATTGTTGATATTCAAATGTAAATAAATTCATTTAACTATTTTTACGACTCTCTTCAATTTTTCTAAAAAAAACTACAACAAATTTCCGAACTTTGCTGGGTTAAAAAAAATTCAAAACATTTCCTAAATTTTCAAGACTTTGAATTAAGTTTTTTCTTACATACTGGTTTCAATAAAGTCTGAAAGAAAAATTTCATGCAAGATAAAAAAATACCAAGAACGGCGAAAATATTCTAGAAAATCGACAAATTAATTGGATATGACAGAAAAAATCGTTTTGCCATTAATTGATCATTTAAACAATTAAACAAGAGACTTTTTAAAATTTATATTTAGCATACTAATGTTCTTAAGAGTTAAAAGATAGCACGATTTTTCCAGAATATTTTTGAACAAATAGGCATTGAAATTTGTAAGAAATGAAATTGTTGAGCTTTAGAAAAAAGTTTCAATACTTACGAGCTTCTGCAACCATTTTCAGGACTAGGTAATTTTCCCACTCAGTTCCCGGGTTCTTCTGTTCTTTGATCTATTTAGAAACGGTTTTTTCTCAAACACTTTTAGATGGGTAACGACAAAAAAGTTTTCCTTCTTGAGTTGATACCCATGAACGTGGAACCGAATCGATTACGGGTAAATCGTCGTCAGTTATTTCGTCTTTACCATCTTTTAATTGCACGATATTATTCGGGATTGTTGATTTAATTAAAATACATTGCGTACGCGAATTTGTTGAACTCCTTTGGCTGTATAAATGATTTCTTCTACATTTTTTCGAAGTCTCATTTTTATCTCTGGAACAGTATCAGATTCCGACAGTCGGTTAAGGACTTGTACCAGAGGATTTTTCGGGGAACGCACGAATTTTTTAAGTTTGCCTAAATAATTCTCGGCCCAAAATGCAGATATCTCGGTCAACGGCAGATGAAAATTTTTAACGTCGTCCGATATGTGAATTAAATTGTGCACATTTAATAATTGCAAACCACATCCATATAGAGTGGGCATATAAAACACAAATTGTCGCAATAAATTATTTGCATAATCAGCATAGGCAATGGCAAACTGCTTGTGACAAAGAATTCTAGACGCGAGCGCTAATAAAATGAAGTATCGGTAATGAATTTCCGGTAACACAGGTTTGAGGATGACCATACCACATTACAGCAACATAAATCTGTACTGATTAGCTTTCCATTTTCCCTTTTTGTCTAAATCAAAAACTTTTCGTTGAAACTCGCAAGGAATTGAGAACTCGAGTAACCGCAATAGTTCTCTTAAAAGTTCTAACTGTTGCACTGTTACTCGCGGTGAAGCTTTTCGGAGCACCCACTGTTCTAGCAGAAGTTTTATTAATCCAAAGAATAACAAATGCATAGAATCTAAGGGAACTGATGTGATAACGTTAAATTTTGATAATCGAACTAGCGGTGAAACAAGACCGGGCATATGGTGATTTTGCAATCAATTTCTCGATAAACTCTTTTATAATTGACAGTTTCACCAACCATCTCACATCGTTCACACGCATGAAATCCGCCGGGGCTTTTATAGCATTTTAAGTATGCTCGTGCAGCACTGTCGCAGATAAATGCCCCAATACGAAAAGTATATTTTGTTTCTCCTATTATCACACCGTTTTTTATCAGAGTTTCAGCTTCAGCGACGAAATCAGCCATGAAATCTGCTGCAATGTTTGATTTAAAGTCGCCCAACTACATTTCAACAATGCAGGGTGAACTCACGTAACTTTCGTGGTGCACTTTTATTAAAATCGGCCAAAATTCTTTGTTCGAGCCCGTGTAAACTTGTACACCATCGACGCTTACAAAAATTGTAATTTTATCGTCCGTGTAAGTTACGGGCAAAATTTTTTTTTTCCAGTTGTTTCTTTATCCCAATATATATATACTCCCCCATAGTTTTTTTTACCTGCCATGGCTCGAACATTCTTATGGCGAATGTTTCCTAATTGTGTTTGTGCAGTTTGAGGAAGATTCACATATCCCTCAGATCGTAATAGTTTTAATAAATCGGTAAGAACGTTGTGCCGCAACGTTTCGGCGTGTTTCAATGGAAACGTTATTAACTTGTCTTTCATATTCATTTCACTTGTATATTCACTTCGTTGGCTATGATCCTCATTATTGTACTGAGTATGATCACTTTCTCTTCCATAACTTACGTCTGCGTCGTCAAATTGTTCATCGTTATTTTCCTCACTTAATGATTGCATTAGATTTTCGATTGAGGACTCTTCATCCTGACGTTCTTCACTGCTGTTTTCTGCCAGTTCAACCTTTTTCAACTCACAACTAGCTTCGGTTAAATTTTGTGCAGTTTCCCCTAATTCTTCATCGCTATCTGAATATACGATGTCTTTTAGTGATCGTCCTTTCTTAACATTGTAATAACGGCATCGCAACATGATCACGAAGACGTGATACACCCACAGTTATTTTGATGAGCTTCTTGAAACACACGCGATTTGTTGCTGATTTACACTTCTATCGAGACGAAAAATCGCAATGGTCGCTGTACGTACTGCACAGATTTTGGCGAAAAGAGGCTACAAACAAGGAGAGAGGGGATCGAAGGAGGCTTTGCATTGGCGATGCCGTACACTGACTATATATACTAATAAAATATGAGTATTGGCGAAATAATGACAAAAGATCAAGATTCGATACTGGCACAAGCCTGTGAAATCATTGTACGCCAGGGCTTGTATGAAACGCAGGCAACACAATGCAAAACGGTATTGGCTCAGTGTCTGAAGGGAAGTTCAGCAGCAATCGTCGGCTGCCATTTCTAATCCAGCATTGGCTTAGAATTGACAGCTCGTTATTCGCCCATATTCGATCTGAACATAGGCAAAAAGGCGGCAGTCAGTATTTGCACGAATATCGGCACAAACGTCGGTCAACGACCTTCGGTTGCCAATTTAAAGACAGTGTTGGACCGAAGCTGGCAATTCGCAGATTGCCGATAATAAACTAAAGGGTAGGGACAGTAACGGCAAATAGATCGGCCAAGTCTCGGGGCAACGTTAGACGCCAACGGTCGTTCTGCCCAGTACTGTGCCGGGCATCGGCCGTGTTGTCAACCCAGGCGATACTTTCCTGGGATGCTCTGACAGGATTTACGTGCGTGGCCATTATCGCTGTATCGTTTGCATAGGTTGCCAGGGTAACATTTCTTTCATTCGGTAGATCTGCGGTGTACAGTGTGTATAGAACCGGCCCAAGAACACTCCCTTGAGCTACACCCGATTTGATCGTATGTGGAGCAGAGATTTCTTGACCGTATCTTACTTGAAATTTTCTATTACTTAGATAGGATTTGACGATCAGATAGGATTAGGGTATTTTTTGTTTGATTTTATAGAGAAGCCCTCCGTGCCAGACTTTGTCGAAAGCTTGTTGTATATCTAAGAACACGGCTGAACAGTATTTTTTTTCCTCGAAAGACTTGAGTATGACAGAGTGCACTCGGTTTATCTGCGCACTGAACATAATGTGTATGTTTTCGTAATTAATATATGAATTCATATTGTTAATAGGTTGACAAAGGACGGAACGATGCATTCGATGGTTGGGAAAAATATTCCAGAGACGGATACATCGATGGAGAAGCGAAATTTCGACGAGATCGATAGAACGAATTTCGACAGTTTCGTGAAAAAAAATGATATCCGTACTCCAAAACTCCTGACACCACGTAGTGAAAACTACAATTTTGATGAGATCGATCTGGGATTCGGCGGTGCATTTGTCTCTAATTAATTTATATGGAAACAGTACTACCTTGTTTATTTATCATCACGATAGCAGAGACTTCGCGATAACTGTATAACTTAAATTCAAACGGTCAAACATGTACCTCCTTCGGCTAAAGGTGATAATACGAAAAGTACACAAGATATTTTACTTATGTATAGATTATTTATAAATCAAAAGAAAAATTTGTCCTAGAAAATAATTCGAATATTTTTAATGTCTAGAATTACTTCGTCATAAAGTATTATTTATTATAACATTAAAATAAATAATAGATGTTGGTCAGACATCAAGATGTTTTTTTATATAAAAACATTTTGATGGCAGAGTTGTCAGATCTGGGTCAGAAATTA
>JABSMR010074998.1:0-13410 GCA_018902295.1 Dusona sp. PSUC_FEM 10030013 | reverse complement strand
TTATAAATAAAAAATCGAAATGTTGAGCGTTTATTTGTTAAGGATTGTCAAGACAAATGTGTTTCTCCCATATCTGTGAATGAAAACATAACGTCTGCAAATCATGACAATTGTCATTTATGTGCGTGGACAGGTGGAATATGACAAGGGTCAAATCTTGGTGGTGATCTGTTAAGAAATCGAGAATGATAGGGGAAGCAGAAATAATGTCCAAGTATCATCAGCATGGCCGAGGGAGAAAAGGAAGACGAGGAAAGTGATAAAGAAAAACATCAATGTTCATTATGGTCAAATGATTTTTTTGTTTACTCTCTTTTTTTTCTTCCTCTGTATATACAGCTTTTTTTGTACATGTATGCCATACCTTCAGGATTTACGTGGTACGTCGGAGGACATTGATATATAGCTATAAATAAACCGCTCAACGAGAAAGAGATACTCAATTTATACTATCTATGAGCTCAAGCTAAATCCCACGAGAATCACTTTCCTATACAGTACGATACACGAAGCTATGTATTTATGACATCAGTCATTCATATTTATCCACTCGATTTCTCTCATTTTTATTTTTCACGAATCGATTCGATGGCAGATTGAATTTTCAATTGTAATATTAAATTATTTTGTAAATATCATAAATTTTTGTCTCAACGTTTTTTCTAAGCTCAACAAAAGTTACAAATACATTTTCCAGTGTTTTCTAGCAGCTCGTGAGCTTTCTTTTTTGACATCACGTTAAGAGCTAGAAACTCTGACTGAGTATATTTTGAAAATTGATATGTTAAGCCACGAAATATCGCACCGATGCCCAAGAGGAATTTAGGAAAAACCACACAGGCATTTCATAATTGGCAACCCTTGTCAGGATTATTAATTATCGTTGGTTCTTAGGCTTGACAATACGGAGGAAAGTTTTGTTCTGGATCCCCTAATTTGTGTGTTGTTTTTTAGCGAGTGAATAGGGAGAATCCAGAAAATAAATGCGACCCTTGTTTTTCGACAAAAACGTGAGGAGTTTTTTGGTTTGAGGGTGAAAAAAAAACAAAAAGCCTACGATTCCAGGTTCGTCATTCACTCAAGATCTCATGCATTATTAGGAGGGTGTATACCCTGTTCAGGACTTTTCTTCCAAAGCTAATAAACGAAAAAAAAAACTCGGATAAAAAGTGAAAAAAAAAAGGAAATTGAGGAAGACGCTAAAGGGTGGGATCGGCAAACTGGGATTCGAGGGGAAAAGAAAATAGAGACGAAGTGGTAGTCAAAAGAGGTATGCGATAAGATGTAAAAGACGTAGAGGACGCTGCTCGAATGAAAAGAAGCCAGTAAGAGGAATTTGAAATAGAAAAATTGAAAATCGATATATTGCACAATGGGTTAAGACATATGCGATAGCCTGAGCAAAGTAAATTGTACGGACGAAGGGGTGGAAAACGAATAAGCACAAAAATAAGAGCTATTCAGCCAAAGAAACGTGAGGGCTGGAAAGGGCTCGTATAGACAAAAGACTCTTCGTTCGTCTCTTGATCGTGATGGGAAAAACCTATTATGTGGACGAGGGAAAGTATTGACAACGGTGTAAAACAAAAATGAAGAAAATATGGGAAGCACGCGAACAATGTTGACTCAGTTACAAGAACCAGAAGCAGTATTGATAGAATAATTATTTACTTGATGATTTACCTTTGATCTTTTCTCTATTATTTACCGTATTATGGAATGCACGATAAAAAAAAAACAGCACTTAACACGAAAACGATTCTCTTAGAAATTTTCAGAAAATATCAATAAAAACTAAAGCTCCCACCAAATTTCGATAATTGAACACCCTAAATGTGACTAAATTTCCCTTCGTACTAGTCACTTTTAGATTAGGCGAATAAGAAAATATAAAAAACAGCTGACCCTATTTTGGTGCCATTATAAAATAGTACACATCGTAGAATGTTTAAAAATACTCAGGTCCCGAACCACTGGTTTATTTTACGCCGATGATCTCATACAGTCAAGTGATCTCGATAGCTTTTTGTCAGATGCCTTGATCCTGAGATCACTTACGCATGAGATAAAGGACGGGAGGAAAAAAGGTTTCGAAAGGTGGTGTGCCGTCGTCAAGCTCGTAAAATTCGTCACGTCGAAGCAGCCCACGCCTTACATTACGACACAGGACGTGTACATAAATATAGAGTGTGACTATAACCTTTGTGCTCTTTGCCTGGTTGAAAAATTTGGAAACGTTGAAATATTTATTCGTTTGAGGATTCTTTGATTTTTGGATGTTTGTACTATAACGTGTAATCATGCTCGAAAATGTAAAGATAGTGAAAGAAACATGTTAATTGAGAAAGAAGTGGAGGCAATTTTGGTTTGCGGAATGTTCTTCGATAGCAATTTGACTGGATACTTTTTTCTACCCCATTACGATGGAATTTATTCTTCAACAGTTTGTGACAGAATTTTTTTCGTTAAGGCATGGAAAAAAGTCGTCTTCCAAAAGGCCGGGTTAACCTTGCGATGAGCAGGAAAAAGTGGACGAAGTTTGGCTGGAAGTTAGGAGGTGAACTGTAAAATTCAAACCTCAAAAAGAAAGCGAACAAAACTGAGTCGTAGCAAAATATAGAACGATTCCCTCGCTGCCTATGTAAATAAAATGTATATAGATATTTAGTTTAGAGACAAGTTTTAAAGTTTAATTAAGTTTGGTTATATTGTCTCTCGCCAACCAACTCTACTACGTGCTGGCTAGCGAGTTTAGAATGGATTAATCTGGCTGCTGGCTCTCAGTCTCTTCTCTAAACTTTACAAGTTGCACATTGAACCTCGAAACTCGATGAGAAGTAACTCAAGATTGTACGCGCCGACAACTATCGAGGAAGGTGATCCTGTGGTGTAAATCCGGTTAAGATATTCTCGATTCTTTTCAATTCAGTCCCGATATCTCACGTCCCTTTCACGGGATTAATTGGATCAATCAGAAGCTGTCCTGTATTTAAAATCTGATATTTACCTTTTAAGTACTTTAGAAGAACCAATAGCAACTACTTTTTTTTTGTGCGGAAGGGTTCTTTGATTTTACAACAAAAATGCTTCTTCAAGATTGACTTAAAAAGAATGAACTGGATTAAAACACAATTATTAAATGAAAGTAAAGGTTTTTCACGAAGATAAAAAAAGTATGGGCTAGAAATGTTTGATCGATTCTTATTGTCTATTTATTTAAAACAATTGATTCATTGAGAGGCATTGATTAATGGATCTCATGAAGGAAATCAATGAATTCTTCTTTTTTCTTTATTCTCATCGCGTTATTATACTAAATGTTCTTTTTTTATGGGGCAAAAGTCCTCTTTGTTTCATAGCGAACTCTCTGAGAAGAGAAACTTTGGGCCATGTTTTCAGCCTCAAATCATCCCAAGGTCTCGAAGATGATCCAACGAGTAGCATGAATTCTTCGGGGCTTAGGAAGAATTTCACGAAGTTTAACCAACTTTATCTACCCTTATCCTGTGTAAGCTGGAGCTTTTTTTCAAAAGGAACACACCAACAAATCTCGTGGAACAGCGTTGAATTATTTTTCGGGTAAACGAAAAATTCAATTTTCTTGGCTTAATTAGTTATAGATTTCCACTTTAATTGAATTTTCCCACACTCTTTCACGGATGATCACACATTAAAATTGTACCCTGCCTAAGGTAATTTAGAACGTGATTTTTGAAAGAGTTTGAAACGCTTCATTATTTTTTTATATCAATAATTTCGTATCTCGACAATTATGATGTATAAGAAGAAAATTCATTTCACCATCATTCCGTTTATTTATGGAGGATGGATCCCATTTAGCGGTGGATCCCATCTCAGTAATTCACGCGTATTTGTGTTTGTATGTATGTGTTAGCTGAGAAAATGAAAAAAGAGGAAATGGACAGAACGAGACAAAGTGGCAGTGAGTGCGCCACTGCGCCACGCCGACTAACTTTGTAATTGGATAAATTCCAATGGGAAGTGCTTTCCCTCGTTACCATAAAACTTGCATCTAACGTCTTCTTCCTTCTCATCCTATATATAAATGACTTTGATGTATCCATTCAGCGACAGCTAATCCTATGAGAAACATTTTTCATTGTCTCCTGCTGTTAATTTTTTTTTCTTCGTATTAATGTCCGTTATAATAAAATACATATTGCACACTGACAAAAGAGTTTAATGAAATTTTCTAATCTTCGTAAAATACGTCGAGTATAATATTTCGTTTAATCAAAAAACCCTTCAGTTGTACAAATCATTTATTTTATTACACTAAAAAAAGACATGTATTATTGAACGAAATGAATAAATTTTGTTGTCTTGAATTTTGTTGAATCAACGTAAGATATATTTTGTCTAATGAAATAAATAATTGGTATAACTCAATATTAGATTTGACGTATTTCACGAAGCCTTAGTACATTGAAGTAAACTCTTTTCTACATGTACAAAAAACTTATTATTATTAAGAAAGATAAAATTATCGAAGACAAATAAAGAGGTTGACATTTTCTGAAATTAATAAATAAAAGGATAATGGACTTTTTATAGAGCTTACAGTGTTTTATGGGTTCAAAGTGAAAAGCCAAACAAGGTAACAATGAAATGGAAGTTATTATTCATGCGTTTTTTTATCGTTGATTTTTATGTATTTACCGAGTTTGCTTTATACGGCCGCCATCAATAAGTAAGGCAATATCACTTGAAAGAAAAAACGTTTGCTCAAACGGTTGCTTCCGACTGTTAAAAAAATTATGAGGAATCCCTTGGGCACCATTCAATTTGTCTTTTTTCATTCTGGTTGTAAACTCTGTATGATAAATTAATGCGTCAAATACCTCGACGTATATTATTTATATAGTAGATTTGGAAAATTTGAGTAGTTTAAAATTCATTGAAAATTCTCGTTGGAAATCGCGGTCTTTGAAAACTTGAAAGATGCGGGTGCAATCCCCGTAAGAATCAGTAATTACGTGAATACATGCAGAAATTTATTCATTAATGATAACAAACAATTGCGTAAATGCAATATAAGTTCTGGCATAAAATATTCGGTTTTATGGATTTTTTCTTCAAAACGCTGTAGCAGCCCGTCGATTTTTTTCAATTTCTATTGCGATTCGCTGGTTTCAATGATCCATAATTTCTGATCGGAAGGCTGCCTCCCAAACAATAACCATGAAGAACAAGAGCTTTCCATTATACTTCAGCTTCGCAATTTTCACAACTCACTGGGCTGGCATCGAAGAGGGTATTTTTTAAATTTTTGAGAAGAGTGAATATTCAAAAAAAAAAAGAAATACATAGTCTATAAAATATTACATAGAAAGTTATCTTACGTAAGTGGAATTTTGATATTTGGGATAAATTTGTACGTTATCCTAAATAGTTTCATCCCAACTAATCTATATGATAAATCGGAGTAGATTTTCCGAAGTATGTATAAACGATTTTCCGTCACCCTTCTCTCGATTAACTTGATTATAGGGTGAACTATCCCTTAATTATGAGCTGGTCCCCCAAGTCCCTAATGAGGCTAAGTGCATTTTATTGTTCGTCGTTCTTGATTAAATCGTGTGTATACCCATTGATATTTGGCTGCTTTAATAAGTAGGGTGTGGATCCGGAATGTTCTCGTTTAGGATATTAGTGTAGTTACGTGGATCAAAATATTAGGATCAGCGTCGTAGGTTCTTGATGATCCTCGTCTGGTTGAATAGGCGAGTAGACCCTTATCGTGAACCGCCTGTGAACAATGATTTCTGCCCCTCTGCAGTTTTTTTTCATACGCTAGAGAAGAGTAAAACAAAAGAAAAAATCGATAAGAGTTGGTCGATGCTCCATCCGGGTATCCTGAGTGCGGTAAGGAAGGAAATGGAATTCAAATAATTCGATTTATCTCTTTGTGCCGCGTTCCTTCATCCCCCGCAACCTTTACCTCTGATAACCAGGGTCGAAAAAACTTGAAAGCTTGGTAAGGGATCTTCAAAGGTTCTTGAGATATGGGGTTATATGGATTAAACGGTACTAATAGACTTCGAGGAGTGCTATACGAATACCTCACTAAAGCAAAAAAGAGGAAAAACCCTCGACGCGCTGTTTTACTGTACGAGAAAAGGAGATACATCGAATAGAGGAACACATATAAGAAATGGGATTACTGTACTATCCTTACATTAACGACCGAGAGAGATAGAAAAACAGCAGATAGCAAAGGAGAAAAAGAATATTGAGAAATTACTTTTCCGAGACAACGTCAAAGGATATTCTTTTCGAAATATTGGATCTCTGATCTGTTCGAGCCACCAAGGCGAAGCAATAAACGATTAAATTATATACACACAGGGACGAGAAATTGAAACAAGTTCATTTAGAAAAGCTACGCTTCTTATTGTATGAATTGTGCCGAATTAATCTTTACGAGTTTATTTACTTGATTAACTACTTTTCTAATTTGTACTATTTGTATGTCTTTCATTTGTACGAATTCTCCCAAATTAAGCAGCGTCGGATGAAATCAATACTTATATAGTTAGATGACCTTTTAGCTATGCACTGACTCGCCAATCGATCGTTTAGCAGGAGACAGTTTATCAGAGTTTCTGATGCTGCTAACGAACTGAAACTCCGTAAAAATATAGCTGCCTGTATCGGTTGGGTTTGCCAGTTTCCCTTGATCCTCGTGCAAATGCGATCCAGTAATGCATTAGAAAACAGTGGCAACACTTTTGCGGTTCTCACATGAAAATGGAAAGGAGTGAAGTAGGGCAAAACTGGAGGTGAAAGTGATGGGATCGGTCGGTAAAACCCCCAAGGATATATGAAGGACCATGTAAAATGAAAATAAAATATTGTTATCAAATTGGAAAGGTGTTCATTACAGTTTAATCACAGAAATGTTCCCAACGAGAAATTTAGAGATCAGCGTGTGTATCGTTTTAAGCGATATATTATTCCGAGAAATAGGAAAATAAATTAACTAATCCCCGATGTTCTCTCCTTTGAGCTTCGAACTCAGTGAGTCAAAGTATTCCTCCGAGTTAAGGACGTAATTAGAGAGTTATGACATGATGTTGGTAGAACACAAAGTGAACCAACATGCACTATATACTCGTAGCAAATGTTGATTCCGTACGCAATGGGAGTTTCTCTCATCGTGTTACTCAATCTCATGACTGTTGTGGGTTGTGGAATGGACATACGATTGAGGTGCTAGCACAGGACTCCAAATACGTTATTCTTCGTCTATTTTTTCTATTAGGGCTGATTCAGTCGGTTTTATTTTTACTGGGTTATTTCAGTTGGTCGAAAGCATCAGAAAGAAAACCCCGATTGATGCACGAACCAGCACATGGCTAAGCGGCCACTTATTTTGATGAGTACTGACTTAACACGAAGTTGTTTAACTTCAAAGATCGCCAAAGCGACACATTGATTGCGTATCCATCGCTGTCGGTGCTTGTCATTATTGTATTTTTCGTAAATGGCGATGTAGACTCTTGCGATTTTTATTCACACGTAGTTTATTTATTTATTGTTCGTGCATAAATTAAAGTCATAAAGTGAAGCAATTAGATAAATTCACTACTTGCTTTGTTTAGAATTACTTAAATTTCGTCTATTTTAATTCCCCAAGACTTAGCTTCACTGACAGAAATTATTTCCACAGAATTCATGTACACAATATCTACTTTTACTGCTGCGCATTTTTTAAAATACCTTTCCCAACCGACAAGACTTTGTTTGATTCACATACTCGAACACGTATTGTTATATGATAAAGCAGAAAATGGTAAAATAGGTCAAGTGCGAAGTGCCACTCATCAGGCAAAAAGTTTTTGTACAAAGTTACAGTGTTAAATGTGCCACGTACATTTTGTTTCGAATGCGAAAAACGAACAGCAACGAGAGAATTGGGCTGTTTGGACTTTATGCTGCGCAACGTTAATGATGTTGTATCCCAACTTTTTACTGTTCCTAAGTTCGAGTCAGAAAATTGTAGTGAACAGCTGGGAAGGAAAGGCAGCATAGCATGAAAAATGACAGCGATATGCAAAATTAAAAACCTTCTGTAGAGCGAATAACAGGCAGATTTTTAAATTTATTTATAATTTTTTAAATTCTTGTAAAGGAACATTTACAATTTTCATTTTGAATCAAAGTTTAATGCACTAATTACATAAATTAAAGTTTCATTTGTATCACAGAATTTCTTAATAATTTAGAAAAATATGAACAACTGTAAGAAATAAAAGAAGAGAGAAAAAGCGGTGTGCGTGTGTTTCGAGAAGGGAGCAACGAGAGAGAGTGCACATCGAGAGACGAGAGAGTGAAGGTCGTAGAAGATTTGCGAGTTTGCTGGTTGTTGATTCGCGTATCGTTTGTTTGGGAAAAATAAAGAGTGATTTTTATATAATTTGTTCGACATAAGTTATTTCTCTCGGCTCTTACACAACGATGGGTTCGCGAAACCATAAATGTTGAATGCAAATTTTCATGATGGCACATTTTCATCAAGATTTTTCAAAGAATAATCCCTATTCTTTAATCGATGTTAATACGCCACCTCTTATTTTGTTTCTCAAAAAATTCTCCACAGATATACCGCGTAGGTATTTTTTCTAAGTTTGTTAATTAAAAAATGACTGCATTTTGTTTATAAAAATTCTTTTTGCTGATTAAGCAATTGACTGCGACAGTGAAACGTTCAAGTTTTCTCTTCAACATCAAAAAATTCTCTTCAAGAACAAAATAAAACATGGTGTATTAAATTCTCTTGAAAAATATGGATTATTATTAAAAAAATCTCGATGGAAAAATAACCTCGCTGAATTTTGCACTAATCAACTGATGGTTCCACTAATCTATCATTTTTAATGTTTTTTTAGGTTAATAAGACATCCTGTGATAGAAATCCATCTTTAATTAGTTTATTTAGTGCATTAAAATTTGCATAAATCTGTTGTGAAATTTTAGCTCTCATTTCATTATGGCGAAGCGGTTATTTACCTTAATGCTGATCTAGAGCGATAAAATTCCTCACAAGTTACATCCCAAAAAGTAAGATCTTTTTACGACACAAGGTTGGATAACCCTCGTAAGTTATGACTGTCTCCTCACGAACAGAGAGACTTATTTGACAGTAGTTTCATGAGAAATAGGAGACTTAACTATATGGACTTACTCCATGAAGTCTACTCCCATATGTTTTGAGAGATTTATCGCAACCTTGCCAATTATTTTTGTAAAGCCTAAAGGAATCGTGAAAAATATTGATCGCTGGGTTGATTTAAATAAAATTTATAATTTCATGAACATCGACAATCGTAGATCAATTTGACGTCGATCATTTAGCAGAGGATCAATAGGTCTACTCAACTATAATATGAGATGTATATATTTTGTTGGAACTTTCGAAGAAACATGTGGTTTTTATTCTCGAGAGACTAGATCTTGCTCCAAAATGAAAGATGGTGGTAAAACTATATTTACGACGCGGTTATACGGATGGAATTGTGAATCGAAACAAATCCGATATAAAATGGTGGCTGACAGTAAAATTCAGATATATATCTACGTTAAATCTTTGAGAGGGAATGTTTGTATCGAAAATATAACCGACACATAACTATGCAGAATTGGAACGTGTCTATAAATATTCAGGGCATTGAATTCATATGCTTGGTCGGATTATTGTTCGCGTTTCGTTTGATCCTGCCGGATTTAAGCTTTATGCGGACAACATCAGAACTATAAAGCACATGAAGTTGCACTCGGGGCTCATTTCCGTTCCGCCGCACACTCATCGATACGTGAAAGCGGCGAAACGAATATGTGGAGAGTACTCCATTTTTTGACTGCCGTATTTTATTTTCGCATTTCGAATTGTCGCCTTTTTTTCGGTTTGCGAAGTTTATTAAAAAAGAAGAATGACGTGAGATATTGGAAAATTTTCTCAATTCTTGCTACATATACGATCGTAGCTTTTCAACCCTTCTTATAATAATATTGTCAAGCAAAAAATGGGGAAGGAACGAAATGCGCGAGAAAATCGAAAAAGAGTGGAGAGGCCCAGCAATGAGGAAGAGACAGAATGATAGAGGGAGGGCGAGAATAACGCGCACTTATTTTCCTTGCATCATTTTCCCTTTCTCGTACGATATCCGCCGGCTTTGATCACCTGACTACGTACTCGGGTTACACACATTTTCACACTTTCGTTGATAAAATTGGAGCGAAGAAGAGAGTTTGCGGCCGGAGCAATTCTTTATAAAGTTCAATCGGTTCTCTGCTCATTGAGATGTAACAAACGCAGTCTTATCACCCTCTCCCAGCTTATATAACAAGTTCACTGCACTTATATCGTCTTTTCAGTTTTTCTTCATTTCAGTTTTTTCCTCATCATCGTTTTTAGCATCACCTGTACATTTTCAAATGTGATTAATTGTCATTAAATTGGCAAGATAGTGACGTTTATACTTTTGTTTAAATTTTTTTCAGTTTGACAAGTTTCGCATTGATTGTTTTGTATTTGTAATTTTCTTTTGTATTTGTAATTGTAATGTACACGATGTTTAAAAGAAAATACTCAATTGAGTTTCGCGTATTTAAAGAAACAATACATACGTTTGAAATTTAGAGACCCAAGTTTGAAGACGATTTGTAGAGCGGAAAAACATTAGAGGGAGAAGAAGAAAATCAATCTCTGTCGATTAGGGTAACGAGAAGGGATTGAGTTAGAGGAATGATCACACGTATATTTAATCATGGTATTTCGAAAGTGGGTACACATATATTGAATTTTTGAATGTATCTTTGTACAACAAAATAAAAAGCTCATTATTTCGTCACCAATTGAGATTGGAATTCGCCCTCGTTTTCCCATCTATTATCGCAAAGCCCAGGTGTGGCTTTTAGGAGTCATTTTTGAAAACCCCCGACGAAATGTACGAGATACGTATTCATCCATTCCGCATCGCACTTTATCGATTCTTGTTATTTATGTCTATTTATATAATTATAAATATCAATTCGTCTTTGTTCCTCAATCTCAATTTTCGATCGTTCCTTACACAACTATATTTCTTATTCTTAGTTGTATTTTTTTCATTTGGAGACGATTGGAAATAAGATAAGACAAAAATAAGATAACATGAAAGATTCCAAATAAATTTGTCATCTCTTTCTCTCTCTCTCTCTCTCTCTCTCTCGTGTCAGGTGAGGCTGCTGTTTAGTCGTCTGTTGCAGACTATCGCTGTGTCATGCGGATTTCTGTTATTCTTTCAAGCGTTTACATATATGCGTTAATCCAAGAGGATTGTATTGTATGATCACAATTCCTATCTATCTGTTAAATCTTTATATTCTTATTTTTATTTTATATTTTTCATTTATTACTTAAGCATTTATGTTTAGTGCAAATTATATATGTTCAGTTGAACCTATACTGAACCTAAAACATAATTGCCTCCATGGTACTGCAGGGGCACAACAATAAATATTAATATCAATATCAATATCTCTCCCTCCCCCTCCTACTCCCTCTCTCCCTCCCCCTCCAGCCCCTCCCCCTCTCTCACCCTCTCCCTCTCGCTCTCGGCCGTACATTTTTGATAGAAGAAGGGGAAGCATGCCCGTCGAGTATATCACACTCCCTGACGGTCGTTCCTTTCTGTCATTCAATAAGGGTGTGCTAGCACGCTTCGAATGTAATACTCCATATAGCTTGTTCAGGGGGGTTAGTTTGTCTTGTTGTGGGGTGATTTACCCACGGAAGCTCGATGTGGGCAGGCGCGCGAAGAACCATAGCATTCACAGCACCAACATACACACAAACATACAGGCATTCGAAACCTCCATTAAAACCTACTATAAACAACTTGCTGTAAAGAGAATCATTCCTCGCCGAATATTTTCAAAAGTGAACGAGGATTCGCGTCGAAATCAATTCGATCAATTCTATGCCACGGTATTTCCAAATGGATTCTCGTCAAACGCCTATTATTCAAGGTTAAACCGAAATGGAGCTTTTGTTCAGTGGGCTGGTAATATCGAGAACCCTGTCTCATCATCCCTTACACGTTACACTCTGTCAACCCTTGGCAGCTGCAGTCATTCCCTACTAACGAACAGCTCTTACTTATAAGATCTCCAGAATGAGCGGATTGAAAAAAGTACCCTCTCGTGTCTTTCATTATCACGCTCATGAGAAAATTCGCCCGTAGCCACAATCGTTTGGTGTATACATGTATATAATCGTGAAGAAGACGAAAGTGTCGCATTATACTAACACTAGTAAAATTCCAAAAGCCTATACCTATACAGTTTCCAGATTGCTATGGAAAAGCCTTGAGTATATATATTCCTGTCAGTGTAGAAGGAGCGGCGACATAGTCACGCCTAGACTCGCTCTTTTCTACTGCAGACGTAGAGTAATACAGCAAAGATTTGAATGTAATACTTATATTCGGTTGGTGACTGAAAAGATATGCACATCGACGTACCGGCAACGTATGGCATGTAGTTGGTACATCGCTTCTGGGATCTCTCAGTTCGAGTCGCTACGTGTGAAGCCAGTATTTGGATGAGTAACCACTTCCCTGTACGCGGAAGCGTTTCAAATCATTTTGGAAATGGCGTGGCCAATGTTGCCAAATAGTTTTTACTTATATAACCCAATGAATTATAACATTGCCTGCGCCGTCGCTAAAACAACGAAAAACCTTGAAAACGCGGCAGCAAACTCGACACACAAACGCAGGAACATTGAATTAACTTTTTCCTAACATTTAGTATCGGAAAACATTTCATTTTAAAAATTAATTTCCCATGTTCAAGTATCGATCGTTTTTATTAGAGCGGCAAGCCAAATTTTGCATAAGATCCTATACTTTTGAAATCTTGCAAAAATACTTTAATTTATGTACGTACATTATAGCACAGTTTTGTTTGATTCGTGACAATTTAATAAAGGTTCACCACCGTACGTTGAGCGTATACGCGTACGCGTATGCTGTTACTGTAGAGTAATTTTTCAATATTAACTATCTCCGTGTAATTTAATTTTAAGAAAAGTACAGCTTCTTGCTTCTTCGGCGGATTGTTCTTTTTTTCAATACCTTCAACTTTATGTACGAGTTTGTGACACACGACACACTTGGGATGTTTTGTATCACTGGATGACATTTTATCAAATACAGTATGTACCAACAGAAGACGAATATATCGGCAATTACAAACTCGTGATCCAGGATATTTGTTTTTTCTGCACTTCAGTAGCAAACAAAGAATTTTTTAAATCACTGTGAACGATGTATTTATCGCTGAACTAAACCCAGTTACACCGGACTGGATGAGTGACTGGAACAATCAGACGGACGGTATACT
>JABSMR010074887.1:0-13413 GCA_018902295.1 Dusona sp. PSUC_FEM 10030013 | reverse complement strand
AGAAATCGTGGTGAAGAATATTTAAAAAATGTGACGCGAAGAAACGATGCGTACGGTGCGCCGCGTGCCGCGCGACCCCCCGCCCCACTCGCCGAACGCGCTGCCTCGCTCGCCTACGAACCGTCGCGCTATTCCTCTGTCTCTCTCTCTCTCTTTCTCAAGCCCTCCACATGTGTATCCCCTATGCAGGCACTCTATCTCTCACTTTCTCACCCACGCTTTCGGGGCTCGTCTCTCTCGTGCGCCTGCTGCGCTCGCGACCTCGCACTTTTCTCTCTCTATTTTTCGTCACATCTGTCCAACGAGTGAAACCCGATCACACATATAGTTTCTCTCGCTCCAGTCGGTTATTTTTTTTTTTTCTTCCAAGTACAATTTAAATAACATAAAGCACGTACGATCGAAATCTCCACGCAATATCAAAAATTTCAAATCGAATTTCCCGCCTAGAATCTTTTCCATCGCTGTTTTTGTCTCGAAACGCGAGAAACTTTGTAAAAATTGTGAAACTATATATACTTAGCTACAAACTACCCAAGAATTGTGAAACTGTAATTACGAGAACGTAATATTGACCGAGAAACCACGAGTAATTTAACCAAGCAAATTATAATGCGCGGCGCGATTGCAGCGAACTGCAGCATCGGCTGCTGCGGCACAGAGGCATAGATATCGCAACCGGTTTCCAAAATGGCGACGCGCATCGGTAGCGCCACGTGCGGCACAACTGTGTACGAATGTCGGACCGTTTTGTCGACGGCTAGCCCACATTTCTTATGATAATATTTTTCTAACAAATACCCGTAGTTTTCTAGTTCGCAGAGATAAAAAAGGGATAATAAAAATAGGGAAAAACTTGATGGATATCGCTGTTACAAGAGAACTTCTTGTTGCTAGGAACGCGGTTTACGATTGTTTCATCGAGACGCGTGCGCCCATCTGTGGTCGTTAAACCGGGTGCGTCTCGACGGTCTCAACGTCGCATCCGAGATACGACACAAAAAAAAGGAGCAAGAGAAAATGTAAATGTTGGGACAATGACCAGCATGTTGTCTTCCTCTCTCGTAGAAGCCCCTAAGCGCTTTCCAAGAGATAACGTATTCGTTTAACGCGCGATAAAACTTACGATGAATTTCCATCCTGTGCGTCAAGAGTCGCTTCGTTGCTGCGGCGTTTGCTGTGTACAGTGCTGCATCCACGAAACTCCGGCGCTACCGTAGACCGACGCTATACTTCCATAAACAAAACAAATCAACGAAAAGAAACACAAATATTGCAAATGTTGTTTTAATGTAAAAAAAAAAATTTGACAAAATACATGAATACAATTGCTGTTGTTCTCTCTCTTCTTTGAATTCTCATAAGCACAATAAGAAATAGGAAAAATCGTATAGCGAACGTATAAAATAAGCACAGGAGATGCTCTCGTATCAGAATGATTCAGAGGCGCATTAATCGCGTCCCGCGACAGACCACCGGAAGTGACTGATTGTTCGGAAGGGTGGTGACCTCCGTGGCCTCTCTTTTACGAGGGTCAATCGCCTTTTTGCCAATTAACTCCAACGTCGACGTCGACGACACAATTGGCGCAAATCCCGCTTCGGTTCATCGCTGTCAATCGTTTTAATATATATCGTAAATTATAGTATTCGCGTATACGTTGAAACTAAATATCGGAAATTAATAATAAAAGTCCTTTCTTCGTTTTTCTGTTATCGCGCCGAATGGAAGAGGCAAAAAATGTGAGAGGTACGAAGGGAACGTACGAGTTTGGCTGGCGTTTGAGAATTCGACGAGGGTTCTCTGACCGCGAGCCTGAAAACCGTGGCGCCACTTGTCGACCCCCTTTGCCCTTCCCTCGGGCCTTTCTTGGCCCCACACGGTCATCACTTCCACATATACTTATGTATATACGCATATATGTATATATTGGCGTGTACTATGTGCGGATAAAAAACGTACACGCATTGCTGACTCTTGCCATCGACCTTATCCGCACAGTGAGCTCTTTTCATCGCAAATACATCGAAAATATTCATCGAAACATAATTTTTATAATTTTATTTACTTTTGATAACTTATTCGTAATACTACGTAGATAAAATGGCAATTACAGAATGCATCCGCGCGGGTAAGCATCGTGTCGACCTAATTTCGAAAATCACGTTGTTATCGTCTGCTTTACGATCGATGCGCCGTACGCGATTGATCGTAACACGAGGATAAATATTCTCCTCGATAAATGAATCTGTCAAATATTTTCGCTCCCCGAATAATAATTAAAAATATTTGGAAAACAAACTCCGCGACAGATTGCGGATAAAGTTTGCTTTCTTCAGGTGGTCTTTTTGTTATCTCAACAGGCCCTCGGTCGACGAGAACCGAGTGAAACGAGTACGAGCTTTTTATTGTCGGAACGAATAGGTGTTACGTCCTCGACGATCGTCCCGCGGTTTTAGTCGTTCCGAGTCTCTCGACGTGCGAGCATCTTTCCTGCGAGAAGGAAAAAAATAAGATCCTCGTGGAACGCGGCTCCTGAACGAGCGAGACATCTTCCGATCATTTTTTTTGTTTTTTTTTTACCCTTTTCTAATCCACTCCCTGCTTGTTGACCTTTCGACCAACGCACGATATCGCTACGGATTAAAGGGCTCTTCCTTAACAACATCCGTGTGAGTAAAAACCATTCTTTCGTCGATTGTTTACATTTCGGGCGAAATATCCCTTAGATATTTTTTAACAGAGCACGGCATGGGTTACTTTGTTTTTTGCCTGAAATGTCAGTTTGGGAGAAAAAGAATTGCAAATCGCACGCGTCATCGCCGCTTTATCGGTGAAAATCTTCCGCACGGTTCACTTTTCAGACGGACAGAGATGAAAATCTGCGCTATGCCTCGATGGCTCCTTCTCGATGTATTCGTCCTTGTTCTCCTGGCTGTAAATTCAGTAGAGTCGAAGGTGAGTTATGGCTCAGACACCGATCGACGGAACGTCAATGATACGGTAGAAATTTTTTTTCGGACGACTGAAACTCTTGATATTATCGATGATGAATCAAGAAAGGAGGAAGACACGATTGTGGTAAAAGCTTTGGCTGCTAGAGCACCGAAACCACCAGCTCCTTTGCCCGGTCTTTTGTATCCTCGCGAAAGCGAGTCCCGAGAGGCAAGTTTCGTACAGTACCAATTTCTTTCGGAATAACGTTTGTTTTCCTTCTCTTTGTTATTTTCACTTTTGGTCGTGTTTCCCACACAGGTAAGAACCCTCGATGGGCTGTGGGACTTTGCAGTTTCTCCATCTGGCGATTCCTTCAAAGGTCATCGGGAATTTTGGTTCCGGAAGGCTCTATCGAAGGTGAAAAAATTCACCAAATAATTGAATAACAAAAGAAGAAGGAGAGGCGACAATAATGATTTTGTTGTTTCCAGTCCGTGGAAGTGAGTCAAATGCCGGTACCCGCCTCGTACAACGACGTGACAACATCCCGGTCTCTCAGAGATCACGTCGGTGCTGTTTGGTACGAGAGGACTTTCTTCGTTCCGAATTCGTGGTCGGAGCAACGGGTTTTCCTTTATTTTGGTTCCGTCAATTATCTCGCTCAAGTGGTAAACTACGAAATCTGGAAGCCACGGCAAATAAATATTAGCACAGGAAGTAATAAATCGATCAAATAATGAAAATGATCAAAATTACTTACAGTGGGTTAATGGCAAGTTTTTGACGAATCACGAGTTCGGCCATTTACCGTTCGAAGCCGAGGTCACCTCGCGACTGATGTACGGAACGAAGAATCGTATAACGGTCGCCGTTGACAACAGCTTGTCGCCAACGAGCATTCCGCAGGGTAATATTGAGCGGTCTTTAAATGACAACGGTACGAATACACTCGTCCAGACTTATACATTTGACTTTTTTAATTACGCTGGTATACACAGGTGAGTGTAGAGCCTCTGTAAAAATTTTACGTTCACTCATAAAAAAGTCTATGCAAATTTTCTCACTTTTGTTCAATTGTCATTTATTATTCATGGTTTTGGTATCTCAGACCAGTCTTGCTGTACACAAAGCCGCGCGTTTACGTCGAGGACATTACGGTAAAGACGTGGTTATCCGGGACCACCGGAATTATCGAATATTCGGTCAGTGCAGGTGGCACGAGTAAAAATAAAACGGCGACTTGTTCAGTCATATTGAGAAGAAACGATGATCGCCCGGTGATTGAGGAAAAGAATAAAAATTTCACTGGTATCATCAGAGTACCGGATGCGAAATTATGGTGGCCGAGGGGAATGCACCCGGAGCCGGCTTATCTTTATACGCTCGAGGTGAGAATTCGTTATTATTTTATTCCATCGATTCCATCATTCTTCTACCATTCTTCTCTCGTTCTTCGGTGTTGTAAATTTTGATCCAGGTTTCCGTATCAGCTGGGAACTCGACGAAACACGATGTTTATAGGCTTCCGATCGGTATAAGATCTCTTCGTTGGACCAACACGAGCGTCCTATTCAATGAGAAACCAATTTATTTCCGAGGCTTTGGACGACACGAGGATTCGCCGATCAGAGGCAGAGGCCTTGACCTTGTGACGATGACGCGTGATTACGAGCTTCTCAAGTGGGTCGGCGCGAATTCTTACCGAACGAGTCATTATCCGTACAGCGACGAAGTCCTCGATATGGCCGACAGGTATTCTTTATAAACGGATTTCTTCCAGTTTTCTCTCCTTTTTTCTTTTTACGTAACCACAACCAAGCGAGACTAGAGACATCGATTCAACAGGCAAGGAATTCTCATAGTCGATGAATGTCCGGCCGTGGACATTGAAAATTATTCGTTGGAGCTTTTGACCCGCCACCTAACTACTCTCTCAGAATTAATAAGACGAGATAAAAATCGGCCATCGGTTGTCATGTGGTCAATTGCGAACGAGCCCCGATCCCAGCTGGCTGGTACTGAAGATTATTTCGGAAGGGTTGCGTCGCACACCCGGGATCTCGATCCCACAAGACCAATAACAGCCGCACTAAGTAGCGGTCCATATGTGAGTGCTTTTTCCTCCTTCAATTCTCACTTCTTCTCGATCAAATGCCGATTTTTTTTTTCCCGTGATGCACGGATAGGAGGACAAGGCCGGCCAATTCCTCGACGTCGTTGGATTCAATCGGTACAATTCTTGGTACAGTAACCCTGGAAAACTCGACATGATCGTGACTAATCTCGTCAACGAGGCCACAGTGTGGAACAAAAGACACAACAAACCTGTTATTATGTTCGAATACGGAGCCGATACTATCGCCGGCATGCACGAGGTTTTGTCTTCAAAATATTTTTCCATAAGCATTGTATTAGTAGAAGCCGTTTACACGTACAAACGTAAGTTTTCATTCTCAACTGGTTTGCCTCTTTTTCTCAGCTCCCTTCGTACATCTGGAGCGAAGAGTATCAGGTGGAAATGTTCTCCAAGCACTTTATGGCTTTCGATCGTCTGAGACTAGCAGGATTCTTCATTGGCGAGTTTATATGGAATTTTGCAGATTTTCGAACCGCTCAAAGTAATTACCAAACGCGTTTAGACTCCGACCCACTTTTGTCATCTTGTAAATGGTTTTTTTATGGTTTTTGCTTTTCTAGCATACACTCGTGCAGGTGGCAACAAAAAGGGTATTTTTACAAGGACACGAGAACCAAAAATGGCTGCCCATTACGTAAGGAAACGTTATTGGTATCTTGGTGAAGAACTGGATGGTACCCAAGTGCCGAGTGATCTCGAATTGTACGTGATGAGCATCGGTGCTGCGCCCCACGAGGAGTTGTAAAAACCATCGTAACGTCACTTCCTTGAACTTTCGTTTTCCGAGTGTTTATAAAGATGTAGGGAAAAAAAACATCCTTCGCTCTTTAAATAATTAGTGAATTCTGTTCCAAAGTTGGCAAAGTTCTTCTCAAGGTTGTCTCCGTTGAAAAACAAAAGTCTTGGCTCATCTTTCGTCCGAGGAAGGTTCAACAATTTTGAGGCAAGCATCGGCCAACTCGACAAAAATAGGTTCGGTCATTGCAAGAGCAATGGCTCTTGTGGGATCTTCGTCCTTCAAAATAGCTTTGACAATGTCACGGACGTGCGGATTACTCACACATTTTTTAACATCTTCGCCATCACGGAGAAGTCGCAATTTTTCCAAGTTCACGGTATCCTCCGTTGGAAAATCGTATTTCTTTTCCAGGGCGTTATTGTTTTCCTTTGCCTCGTTGATAAATGGCTCGCATTTTATTTCCTTGTGTCTTTTGCAGCAAACGGAAGAACAGCTGTCGAAATTAAATGATAATTGTATTTTTGCCTGGTTGAATTTAAACGTTGCAAAAAATATAAATCAAAACGAATATTCGTTTTATTCTATGTTTCATTTAGAACAACTTACTAAGACTGTTTGCAGGTTGGACACTTGTAGCTCGAATTTTCTTTACTGCAGACACTACACACTTTCATCTTTCTTCGATTGGAAAAAAAAAAACGCAAAAAATGATGTTTCTTTGGTAATAGTTTTTATTCCGTAGAAAAGTCGAAAATGGTATTCATTTGAAAAGTTAACTGTACGATAGAAGACCTACGAACAGTACGAACAGCGACGTACGCGGGTGGATGTGGGTTTGCATTTGCGAATAAAAGCACGTGGTGGCGATTAAAAAAGAGTGCTGCGTCCGTGTCGATTATCCGAACTACGATGACGCGGCGCTTCGTTCGTAGCTTGGTCGGTAAAGCAAAGAGGCGCCTTTAATGAAATTTTTTAGTCAATAAACCGGTATGTGCGATCTCGCGTATGTAATAAGTAATATATAAAATGTACGATGATTATAAACAAGCTTAAGATTTACGAAACGATAAATTACTGGAGAAATTGATTGACGGAAGGACGTCGAGAGCGCGAAGCGTATAGTATCGCGGAAGTGTAGGACACACAAAGGCATGCGTGCACTGGAACGAAAGCGTGTCGCGTTCCAACCTAAATCGCTCGATATGCGAAGAATCTTGTATGGCTGCAACGTACGAGCGCGGGCGACGGTCAACCGGATCCAATTGGGTCGAATGATTCAAGGTCGTTCGCGGCCATACGTCAACGGGCTATTTGAAAGATAATAAATATGCCGTGGCGCGTATTGGCCAATTGAGAAACACACGGGAATTCACATTGGTTCAAAATTTATGGCCGTTTTGCAGACCTCGGGAGAAGATAAATGAAAAAAAAAAAAAAAACGAGCGCGTTTAGTGTTTCATGAATCCGGAAGAAAAACGCCTTTCGCGCGAGAATATTCACGCGTCGCCGGTGACGCGCAACGACGAGAGATCCGGATGAGGCTTTTTATTAAGATAATTGCAAGCATTATTTCTTTTTTGTTCTCTCTGCTGTTCCTTTTTGCGACGAGAAATCTTGGCGCAACAATATGTCTCGAATAATAATGAATTAAATTTGGGATAAAAATGTTGAATATTCGCCGATTTTTTCATGTCTCACGTGCGTGTCATTGTCCTGGGAAAAATGCGGCGCAATAGCTTTTACGAATTTTTATTCAGGCACGAAATACGAGTTTCTCTCGCCACGAAAGCGAGTCATCGACTCGGGCCGGGGCACGTCAAACTTGGCCCAGAAACCAAGCCGGAACCACATTTACTGGAAGGAATCAATGACCTTGGCCACGAGCAGTCTTTCCTCCGGCGCCGCCGCCGCAACGATTCGAGCGCCCTTTTGCAAGCGCCGGAAATTCCAACAACGAGCCCGAGGGAATCGGCGATGGCACACCGGCGAAGCCGCAACTCCGCGATCCGCAACTGACACGCGCACGAGCTCGTCTTCCACTCGTGTGTATCCGAGGTCATTGCGCCTCCATCTTTTCCGCATAATTCCTCTCCGCTTTCCTCATCACCGATTAGCATTTTTTTGTACGCTCATTTTCATCCTTCGAATGTCAAAAGCATACAATTGTTTCAAAACCGTTTAAATTAAGTCACAGATTTCATTTCTCCTCTCTAGCTCGTTTCAAAAATCTTACGATTTTAGAGAGATAAAAACATACGCTTTTGATTTTTCATCCATCTCGCAATCACGCTGCGCCGCCTCACACCTGTTTTATTCTCCAAAGCGGTTCAAACATCGCTACTGCTACACATTTTCCAAACAATTTTTGAACAGGATAACCTCTGTGTGTTTCGTTTTAAGCTCCGATTAAATAATGAGTCTGAGAACATTGTCGTTGCTGTGGAATCGTCCATTATAAATAACAGCATTAGGCGTCCACACGCGCTTTCATAACGCCTTTGTTTGAGAACGTAAGCGGGCGTTTTGCTTTTATATTTTTTGTTTTTTGCCGAAGGAATTACGAGTGACTGGTATATACGTTTTCCGCGCGTCCTTTCTGTCTCTCTCCTCCACCTCCTTCTCCTCAATCTCTGTAACTCGTACTTCCTCCATGAGTATTTCTCCCGCCGCTTCTCCCCTTGGCCCCATCGAAACGAGTTTCATTAATGTGTGAATCGCTCCGAAGATATTTGCCTCATAAAATATATACGCATATATAAGCGCGTGTACTTAAATCCTAAATATATATATATATACGAGTTACCACAGAACCCAAAGTTTGGCCGGTAACGGACGCATATATATGTATTTATGAGAATAATCGATTCATGGGCCAATCGTTCGTTGTTTCCATCATCCGAATAACGAATCGACTTACAAATGCTTTTTTTCTCTACGCTGACTAATCGCAACTTTACTTGGTAAACGTACGAACGCGATGAGCGATCAAACGGCTTGGTCGGTGACGACGACGCTTCGATACACATCCACTCGATAACGTCATCCGCGGTCCGAACAAATTCACGAATAATAAACGAGGATGGACGAAATATCACTTCCGGCCGAATAAATCAGCAGCCACCACTTGCATTTCTCCGGATATGTATGGAAAAGCCCAAAATCTCGACATTCCGTTTGAAAATCGGAAAGCTGCGAGAGAGAGAGGGAGAGAGAGAGAGAGAGAGAGAGAGAGAAAGAGAGAGTGAGTGAGTGATGATTGCGATACCGAGTAAGATTGACGTCATTGACGCTAGCCGTTCACCGCACCGAGTCACGAATCTTGTTCGTCTATCCTATTTCGTATTCGGACTGTGAATTTTTATTTCCCCGTGATAACGCATGAGAGAGAATGGAACGAATATTTCAAGACGCTTTTTTTCGCTTGAATTATTAAAATCGGTAAAAAAAAGTTGCATTTTAAAATTAACCTGACGAGGCAAGTTGTGCCTATAATGCGATTTTTTTTTTTTTGAAGATAGATATCATTTTATTGCTAATGCATATTTCGTTTCCTCGTCGATTATTTTCGTGACAATATTCGATATTACAAAGGAAACTAATGATGAAGAAGCGCGATGAAACGCTGTTACGTGTCCGTGTGTTTGAGTAGGTTTTAGTCGTAGAAGGGAATCGAGAGAATCTCGACCGTCTCGGTCGTTCGCTCCATGAGAGATATGCTCGCCGCTCGCTCTCTCTCTCTCTCTGTCTTTCGTTCTCGCTCGGGGACTGGGACACAGGGGCTTTGCGGCTCAAAGGGGCCCAGCAGTTCTTCGGTGTCCGTTGTCGCGCGCATAGCCTTCGGACTTATCTGTCCGCGGCTTCTTTTATTTATTTTTCTCAAACGGTCTCACCTCATTGTCCTTAAAAAAAAACGAAATCTTCATTTTTCCTTCCCGAGCTTGATTTATCACGGTGGCAAAAATTTTGACTGATATCCTGTCAGATTGGGCCGCGTGTGCAACACTCGCGAAGGACACGAGAATGACCCACTTGCCGGTTCCGGTACACGCCTTCTTCGTCGCACGCTGACTCTTCTTCCGCGTGTGTCTCTCTCGCGTACGCGCTCGCTCAAACGACCGGATATCGTGACCTTGAAACCAAATCGAAGACTTTTCGCAATCAGCCGGGCGATTACACGAGGAAAGAAATTTCATGAATTCATTTATTAAAATGACGAAATCTCGTTCGTAGAGAAATAAAAAGTTGTCTTCGATGCTATCGCTTTTCTCACTCGCTCGTCAATGAATATAAAAAGAAGAAGCGCATCGTTCGCAAAGGACATCGATATATCGAGAGTACAAAGTCCTGGTTAGCGCCAGCAGCGACCATCATCGATGGAAATATACCCGAACAAAAATTATTAAGCTTATTTTACGCTTAAATCCACGCTCGAAATAATGGTGATACACTCAAACGTGAAAACAAGTTTAAATTCTAACAATTTTTAAGGTGACCCGTAAGATTCAATAAAAATAATATGATAATCAATAGAAATTGAATTACACATTGTTATTTTCGTTAAAATTCTTTTTTTTTCTCAACGTCTTTTATGAATAAAAAATAGCAAACAGCAAAGTAAATTTTACTCGTACGACCCAATTTTTAAATTTATGTTCGAATTATTCAACTGGTAATTTGAATTAATTAATCAATCCGAGAAAATGTTCACTACCAAACGTGAAATTTGATTGCGATTTCATTCAAATTTAAATTCACTTTAATAATACTCTCAAGAATTTTGTGGTGCCCCTTCGCGCTTCTATGATTTTCACGTTATAGCGGATGAACGATTTGAGCTATTTGTTATGAGAATTTCCAGCAGTTTGGATTTTATTTTATTATCAGAATAACAGATTGATATAAATTTTGGAGCGTGCCTAAAAAATCAAAGGTTGATTTTTGGAGTAACGTACCCTTCGTTTATGACATCATCATCTTCGTTATTCGAAGCAAAAAAATAAGCTGGCGTTGTTCTGGAACGCGGAAACTGTTGGGGGACCCCGTGTCGTCGGCCTCTCTCTTTTTATTCTCCTGTTGCGTGCCACAGTCTCGGAGACCGGGAATCCCGAAGTGGTTACCACGATGAGAATTGGCGTCGATGATTTGGCGCCTGCAGAATTTCAAACTTGGACGATCGAGACAACCAAATAATCGTGTTTGATTTTTCAATATATTATTTCTCTTTGACTCCGGTAGATGGAAAGTTGTAGAGATTAGAAAAATCCGCGATTTATACGCCCGGGCGAAGTCTTCATCGGCCGTATCGAAAATATTTAGCCTGGTCGGTGGGACTTTCGTCCGTTTGTATAATTCGACGTAAACAACCGAGTTCAAAATTTCTTTCCCTTTTCCATTTCTCCACTTTTTTGTCCAGCCCAAAATCGTTGCGCAAACAAATATTGCCGCAGTAACTTATTCCAGGACCAGAAATACTACCGGGAACGAAAACTACTGTATCGACAGCGCACCGATAATTCCATGAAACTCCTCTCAAAATATATATTGTTCTCGATCCTCGGTCGACCGTTGAGCAGGCGAATGGACTTCGAGTAATAAAACTATATTGATGGTTCGAAATATTTCATTTAAAAAATATAAAAGGACCCGATGTTTTTCCCTGTTGAAAAACAAACAGTGATTTTAGAATTCGATCGAAATATAATCCACGTAGGGGAAACATTGGAGAGACAGGATTTTTACCCACCGAAACGTCTTCCATACAATATTTTAATATCACCACCGCAAAGTTTAATACAGTTTGTTTGTAATTGAATTTCTCAACATTCTCCTTCTCCCGTTCGCGAAGAGGAGGAGAATATTTCTAGATCTCTCTATCGCTCACGCAGTTATCACGCGCTTACCGAATGAAGATAAACGGCAGCGAAATTAAACTGGAAAAAACAAGCAGAAAAACAAGGAGTTATCGCCAAAGACAATAAGAAGAACAATTGTCCGAGCCGCGAGGATTTCTCAGAAAAAAAAAATTGGGCGTAAGAAAAATCGGAAATTGTTTGAAAGAGTTCGTGTTTCGTGTTTAGGCACGGGATTATCGATATTTTTTCAACATTTTATACAGCTCCAATTTATTCATTGACCGAGTGTGTCCAAGTGTCATTTTGAAACAAAAACACGAACGTGATTCCATCATTTATCTAAAAATTTAGACAATGGCTTCGAAGAAAGAATTCGAAAGATCGGTTACACGAAAAGTAGATATTGAAAAACAGGCCGGACCCGATTATGAAGATACATCGGTAGTTTCTTCGTGCTCCAAAATTTCAAGCAAAAGTATCGACGAAAACATGCAATCACCGCTCGGAAAAAGCGATACTGGTCTCAGTTGGCACACCGATTCAGCGCCGGAGAAATCTACCGAAGAGAAGACAAATATTGGGAAAATTTGGAATGAAAAAAATGTTGGGAATGTCGGAAATGTAATGAGTTCGAAAAAAATAAATGATATCGTGGATAATGCTACCATGCGGATGGAATTGTCTCGACCGGGCGATACGAACAATGAAGATGCACGAATTTCCCTAATCGAAGGTATAAAATGTTTGAAAAAAATGAAAGATATCGGGAGACTTGGCTCGTCGATGGAACTTACACCGCCAGTACCTACCACAATATACCAGCAAGATCCTGAAATCGAACAATCTTCAAACGTGAGTTGTCACACTGAAAAAGTATTGCTTGAAAAATTATCGTCAAAATATTAGGAACGACGTCCCGGAAAAATCGTTGAGATTATTTTTCGACACGTTTTTCATTTTTATAAAAATAAAAATTAATGTCTCCTTTAAAGAACGTACTTTGACGATTTTTGTGTCTTATCAACAGAGTCCATCGAATGTCCCAGTGCCAATACACGCTGGCTCGATGTGGCGAAAAGTGCCAAATTTTGAGGAACCGCCTTTCGTTCTCGCGACTCATTTGGTCCCTTCGCTACCGATTTCTCTCTTTGAAATTATCGCCGAAATTCTCGAAAGCATCACCGGCCGACCTGTCGTTCTTCTTCACGAAGCTCGCTCAGAGAGACCGGTCGCTAGAAACGTGGTTGATATCGGTAAGAATGGACGATTATTCGTCCTGAAACAAAATCACCCTTTGTACGAGATACGTCGATCATGCGTTTTCAGCCAAAGATTTTGTTTGACTGAGAACACTTGGAATTACTTTTTTCTTCTCAAGTAAAACGTTTATTTTACGTTTTCTAATCGATTCAGCATTTCTTCCGGCCGGTTACGATTGGGAGGAAGGTTCTCTCCTCCCGGTGGGTTTCGTTTTCGAGCATCGTTTGAACACTGTGAAAAATCCTGACGTATACGTCGACATTGTTGTCGCTCAGGACTGCGTGCGAAATATAGAGGTTTTTAATCCTGATTCTTCATTATTTTCGACAAGCATGCTATTTCTTCTAGTTTCGGCTATGTTTTTTTTCTCTCGTTATTGTTTCTCAGGGAATCATCGATTTGCGTGGCTACCGATGCTCTTTACCGGATCGGAGAAAGGCTCTGGGTGCGGCGGCTCTTTTATTCAGACACTTGAGTCTCAAAGGCGA
>JABSMR010074776.1:0-13420 GCA_018902295.1 Dusona sp. PSUC_FEM 10030013 | reverse complement strand
CATTTTCGATCTAAACAAAGCTGCGAATGTACATTTTTCACCGATTATTTTTGCCTTGAATGAGATTTCTGAAAGATCTATAAATTTAAACAATTTAATTCAATTGGATCAAAATGAAACAAAAAATGAATTAAAAAAGCAAAAAAAAATGAGAGAAAATGAAGAATAAATTTTATCTCGTGGCAATAAAATAGAGAATTCTCGTATAAGGTAAAAATAAACGGGAATGAAAGAGGAGCCGAGTTGTTATACGAAATGTTGTGGGAGAAGGAGGAAAAGTGTGTTCACTCGGTCTGTGGTCTCGCTATTTCAAACGGAGATCAAACGAGCCGGAAGATACATTGGCATTAATGCTTGTGCGTTTGAGGGTACGCGAAGTTGTGTTTCCAATGTAGGAAAAAGATGATTCGCGGAAGGAGTTGAAACGCAGCGCGGCACCTTCATTACATGCGTGATTCGTTTCGGTCCGCGATACAATTTTCCCTCTTTATGAGATTTCCCAGTAAAAATAGTGTAACAGCGTAAAAATTGAGGTAAAATTGTTGAAATTGTTGGTGGGTTCGAGTCGACCGTTGCAATTAATCATTAAAATCGAAGATAAGTGAATCGAGGGAAGAAGAGACGAGAAGAAAAAAGTCGTAGCAAGTATTTTCACGACTCCGATTAAACGTCTCGATTAAACCTAACGATTTCATTATAAAAGAGATGCTGGCTAATTCCCTCTCGGTCCAGAAGCTCCTCTTCGACTTTACGTACAAAACCATACGGTTAAACCTCAACATATATGTCTGTATATGTTTATCTTCATTTATGCTTGTATATAAGTAACACACATATATATCCGCACGTTTAATAGGGCTAGAGAACATTCCCTATTGCAACACCATGAAGAAACTTCTGTTCATTCCCTGCGAGTGCTTCACCCAGCACAGCATTCGTACTTTAGGAATTCACGAGCAAAACCTCCAATGAAAATGCCACAAGACAACGAGCCACTCTGTTGTTCTTATCTACACAAACTCTTTTCTCTCCTCTTCTCTTATTCCACACTGGACTCGAATTTTCGTTTAACAAAATAAAACACTGAGGAAAAGAAGAAGTGGACGACTACGAATGAGATAAAAGATCGTAATGTTCTCCTTGGTTGTGCTTAAGTCACTGATATTATCGATTAAAAAGCATACAAAATAAATGAGCAAACACTTCTTTCGCTAAAATTCACTTAAAACCGTTTTTTAAGCTAGAAAAATGTTAGAATTAAATATAATATGGAATTAAAGATTTTCGTTACGTAATAAAGATCGGAAAACAACGTTTTTTTTCAACTTTTTTCCATTTTTTTTTATATTGCGAAGTGATAAAATGGGAGAACTACGTTTTTCCCACGTGTTCTGTACAACTTTGACTAAAATACAGTAAATTAAGAGACAAGTATACAAGAGACTTTCGTACCACTTTTACGCTAGACAGAGTCTACTTTTCTAGTAGTCCTTGAGACTGCACGTGTCTATATACTGCGCCACTTTTCCGTGGGAGAGAAAATAATAATAAAAAAGTACCGAGCCTCCAGACAGAGACGCTACTCTCTCGAGACCCAATATCCGCTTTACCAAAAACTCTTTTATACGCACCAACGAAAATCTTCAACGATATCCGTCTTCGAGCTTCAAAGATCTGTCTGGCCAGACGCCATCGCTTGAGAGCAGTGGAAAATCTACGGTAACGTGGATACTCGAGCATACACTTCGTTTTTCCTTTTCAATGATTAACTTTAGTTATCAATAACCAACAACAATTGTTCAACAAATTTCTCCTTTTTACCCCGAAAAAGATTGGTAGTAAAAATTAAATACGTATTTCGCAATTTTCAACAATTTTGTAACGAATTTTCTTTAAAATTTTAATTTGAATTTTCCATTAATTTTTTATTTTTCAATTTTTTTTTCTATTTTAATTTTAATTTTTTCGTTTTATTTACTTTTTGTCGTTTACGATCTTTTTTCCGATTTTGAAACTCATTCGTTTACAGTGCATTTGTAAAGTTTCGTTTGTTTTCTTATCAGACACATTAAGATAAATGTGAATGGTGAAAAGTATAATGCTCGGTTAGTGAACGTCTCGTCATTAGTTGATGGCGAGGATTTTAGTGTACACCGTAGAAAAAAGAGGCACGAGCCTATAGCACCTCTGGGGAAGCGAAACGCTCCTAGTCATCTCCAGCCTCATTAGTGGCATTCGTCAGTCACCTCCATAGTACGTACAGAGATATACGTATATAAACAAATGTATGTATTTTCTCTGCTCGAACGCTTTTCGCTACGTATTCTGTATTTTCTCTATTTTCACGTGGCTATTCTCGTTTCGCACGTTACAAATCTCTCGTGGCCTGTACGTCTGTGTGTGTTTCGTACCGCAACGCGATACTTCACTCTTCTAAGCTCCCACATCGTACTCGAGAAAATTTCTTGTCTAACGAGCCGCACGGGCCCGTAATAATTGTTACAGAATTTCGAGTAAATAGCCTCGAACACTACCTATTATTACACATCGAGATATACAATCCTCTGTAATTGCGAAACTAATTGATACCAAGCTTCAACAATTAATTCACTTTTTTTTTTACCCCGCCGCAGCGGTCATTATCGAGACACTAATTAAGATTCACGCTTCACGGAGTCCAAACTACGACACGTATTTTTGCTCCGAAACTAGAATGTTATTTACGAGCTGCCAAAAATAGTCTATAGATTTTTTAAATAAATTCCTTCAATTAGAAACAATTTTTTGAATTTTTCATTGTAGCTTTCGAGCAGAAGATAAACAAGCTCAGTTATCAAAATCGTTTTTCAAATCTTTTTAACAGACACTTAAATTTGTTGTATTTTAATGAGTGCTATTTATTTTCTTCAACACATTTTATTAACTCTTGACATTTATAGACGAGGAGCATTAAACTTTTTTTAATGCCACAACTTTGTAAAAAAGTGATAAAAAACGTGAGAGCTCAAAAAATATCGATTTCGCACTTACCACGAGATTTCACACTTCTCGGCCTGAGAATTTAGGGTCAATAATCGTTCTGCGGTTTATAGGCACTTCGCGATGGGACAAAAAATTTTGTCTAGACACATTAAGCTGTGGGATCGCGATTTTTTTGTCACTTAATTTTTCTCCTCCGATCCTTTCGCGATCTGCCTAGCATGTGTAAATAAAGTATTCAAATTAAGAGAAATGAAATTACATTTATTATTAATAATAAGGACAAAAGTAATAAAATTAAGACATTAAAAAATATTTGCATAGTTCGAAATAAGACACGCGAAAACTTCACTATGTCACACCTATACAGATTCGTCGTAAAATTAAATATACACGTTGGTCGTTGTCACTTACGTACCACGAGTGAAGGAATTATGCGACGATGTTTCTAGGAAACATTTTTATGGATGACAGCGATCGTAGGGATTTAATATAATAGCCAAAAGCCTCGTTCGACGACAAGGGAGCACCATTTTTTGTCTCTTGAAGTTCGAGAGGCCCGATGTCTCTGACATCAGCCATGGACCACAAAACTCACCAGGAATATTGTTCCCTCCTCCCCTCGCGGTTCCTCGCTTCGTTAAAGCCGTTTCCTCCTTGGGTTTCGTTAAATCGAAAAAAATCTTGAAGTACAGCAGCGGCTTCGCTTCTTCCTGCCTCGACTTTCTTTTTTATTTCGTATTCTCGAATTTTACAGAAGATTTTAACTATTGTTCTAATGGAAGAAAAAAACGAGCATTTTTTGAATAAAATAAAAAAAAAATGGTCATTCGAAGGGGCGTTCTTTAATTTCATGAAATATAATTTCCGACCTCATTAATTTTTGTGAACGTTGCTCCAAAAATAAGTAAAATTTGGATTTAAAAAAATGAGGAATTCGGATTATTTTAGTCGATTTTTCTGTTCGTGGCTACGTGATAAATCGATATTCGTGCTTCGCAGGCAAAACGGAGAAACGGGTAAGTGCGTGTAAACGTGGATCTGCCCAGACTTCAACAGATGAATGTGTAGAATCACCGACAATGAGATCTCGTGACATATGTAACATTACTTAGAATAACAAGCAAGGTAAACCGTGTCTGTCGTGTAATTCGCCGACTCCGAAATGATACACCATGAGTATCATTATTATTCTTATTAGTGCCATAATAATCGAACACAAATCTCAGCATAAAAGATGTACGAGTTGTAATAATGAAGAGAAAAAAGAAGACTAAATGTCACGGACAAAAAAAAGGAAAGGAAGGAACAGAAATTATAGTTTTTTTGATCGCGATCATTCCCGGTAGCGTCATTAAAAATTACATGCTATGAGATATCTGCAAAAGAATGAGATATTGGCCAGAAAACGAAAAGAATCTGCATGATATACAAAACGTGTACAGCCCGCTCCAAAAATCAAGTTTCACGCACAGTCAATTGCTAGATTGTAAAATTCTGATCGAATAAGTCTTTGGCCATTTTTTTCTAAGATCGATCGTCGATGAAATATTAACTGATTAGTCTCGGCCAATCTGGTGAGAGAAAAAGCGGGTGGGGGCGCTTCCCTCACTCTTCGCTCGCTCTCCACGCTGCAGCGGATTGGCCATTGCCAAATGAATTAAAAACTCATCAACGATGCGTCGGAGAAAAAAATTGCCTAATACTTTTACTTCAGAATTTCACGAGCTACAAAGACACAAATTTTCAGACGTCTTTTGGAACGCTCTCTACATACGGTCTATCATGTTACGAATATTATACGATAAGAGCCGTTTGCATCGAGCGTATAGAAGGATGTAATGATGATTATCATCTAGTCTCGTTGATGTGGTGGCATCGTCGATCTTGACAAGCTTATATACATCTCGTATCTCAACACACCAACTTGACACGATCCACCGCGAGGGACTTGGACAGCCTCCGTCGTCGCGCATAAAAGAAACATTTGCCGGAGGTTATACGGTGTAAAAAAGGGTCAAAAAAGAAATAAGGACGTGGAGACGCGCACGCGATCGTGTCCTGCAGGATGACTGAAGCGCATCATCACCGCAACCACGTCGGACACTATTATCATTGATCATTTGTTAATACCGTATACGCTAATCCTTGAACAGGTTTCTCACGTTTTCTATTCCTTCGTTCGCGCTCATCGATGCTTCAACTTGTTGCTGCTGATCGATCAAGGTCCGTGACTTTCGCACGTCATTGTGAGAGTGAAAATGGTCGAGAATTAATTAGAAAAATTTCTTACTCGTTTATACGTAGCCTTAAATTCCAAGTCCTCTTTGTCAGACATGGAATTTAAAAATTCTAAAATGTGTATTTTAATCCGCAGAATTATTGTTTATTTTTTCAATTTTTCAGTCTACATTGTTTTGCTAAAGCCCAAGAGAATCCCTTGTCAGCGGAGTTTCGGTGTTGAGAAGTGTTGTGGAATATTAGGGTAGAAAGAGGGGGGGGGGGAGTGGGGACGTTGCCTCTTTGGTATTTCAAATAGACGAAGATAAGTTAGGAAAATGGCGTTGCAACATGGGCGATATAGTACAGTAAAGTATAGTGGCGATGGTGTATAGAGGCTAAAAGCGTAGAGGCTTCAGCTGTGTCATCGTCTGGCCGCGCACTCGGGGCTTGCACTTTTGCTTGGATCCCGAGACTTTTCTACTCGCCTTGTCTTGCCTTTGCTGCAGCTGGGATGCACAAACGTGAGTTTGTATGCCAGAATACATATTTGTACACATTTGTATGGTAGGGCAAGCAAGCATTTGGGCGCGTATGAATACAAATATACAGAATTATGGTACAGAGGCTTGCAAAAACAACAATGACGATTTGCTGGATGAAAGATCGAAGGACTCTGAAGAGAAAAGTACCTGGTGATTTTTCTCTACGATGCACCATTGATGAAATATTAATTGCTTCGTCACAGCTAATCAAAAGCTTCGCGCTCGCCGTTCCCACTTCGTTCACCGATGCACCGGATAGGCTCAGACTAAATAGTTCATAACTCGTCAACGAGGCATCGTAGAGGAAAATGGCTAAAGACTTTTCGATCGGAAATTTCACGAACTATGTTTCCCTGCTTGGAGAATAATTTTGACGCTGCCTGTATAGGTAATAACCGGCTGGCAATGAGGAAAGCTCGTCTACCCCAGTGCCGAGACGCAGCTGAGCGCCATGCAACGATTCTCCCATGCGATTCTCATTTTCCATATAATAAATATCATTGGTCACGATACGTATTTACGAATAAAAGGGAAAAAAGGTTCCCCGTGAATACTTCTGACGTATTTTGCTAGTCATTTCCATCGCGGAGACAGCACGTGTGTGCGCTAAAAATGCATCTCCCAAGCATGCGCATCGATGCATCTCATTTTCTCTCCTTCGTCCTCTCCCTCTCTCTACTTTCTCTTTCTCATTCTCTTTTTCTATTTTATCTCGTTGCATATATCGCCAGTTTAAAGTACTATAGCATATGCTATAGTGTAAACACGCAATTTTGCCTCCATAGTATCCCGAGGAGGCGCGAATCGCAAATAGCGTGTCGGCTTCGTCTTGAGCACCGAGACGTCCAACTGTCTGGTACCCCTGCAAAAATAGGATTGTGTCGCGCAAAGCCAACAGACTATCCAACCCCCTGTCCCGCCTCCCCCTTCGCCCTCTTTCCCAACCTCCCTTTTCCCGAAGCTCAAATGCCGCGGGTGAAATACGACACTCTGGATTTACGATATAGCCACCGAGAGACAAAAATTCACCTCTTAAGGATACTTTATAGCAAACTATTGTATTCCATCAGAATTTCCATACTCAACGATTCACTGAAAGTTATTTAAATACTTTTTCATCAGATTAGTTAAAAACGAATTAAAAAAATAAAACAGGGTGCAAAATGAACTCAAACCTTTTTTTTATTCTCCTATTTTCTATTTACTTTCGGTATAAATAAAAGGAGACATAAATAAAGGGGAAGAAGTTGGACTACGTCGTTAAGAATGCTCGACACACGCGGAACGAGAAGGAATCGATGAGAACGATGGCAGGTCACGTTTAAGAGCGTTTCCGGTTATAATAAAAATCTAAGATCGTACGTACAAGTAACACTTGCGTAGGCAGGTGCGACGAGAGAGAGCTTGCTTGATTATGGATTCTTGTACTTGCGGTTTTATAAACATACATATATACGTACTTAGCTATATATATAAATTTATTCATATACATTTGATGGCAGAAGCTTCGCCATAAACTCTCATCGTACATTTGAAAAACGTTTTTACCGGACGCACGAGCGCGAATAGTCACGAATTTAAAAGTCGGTAAGACAGAGAGAAACAAACATTGATCCAATGTAACTTATACGATTGCTCGTTTAAATGACAACGAGACTGTAGCACGCTCTCGACGATCGATGTTAGAACATATTTAGGCACGTGGGAAATTTGAAACACACGCTCTCCAACCTGTTCTCCTCATTGTATACAACTTCCACCCTTTGTATCACCAGCCGAATACATAATTCAATCTTAATACGAGGTCCGAAGAAAGTCGAGACGTCAAAATTAGGGGATTTTTTATTCAAGATTGATAAATGACGAGTGCTGGTCTAAAACGTCAAAAGTGATTGGGAAATAATAAATTATTCGTTGATTTTTCTCCTATTATTCAGACGTTTTTTTTTTTTTACAAATTACAATGGAGAAAGATCAATAAATGTCTGTCAACAAATGATGACGAGATAATATTTTGGCAGAAGAATAAAAAAAAAAACGAAGAAAAAAACGGAATTAAAAGGACAATTAAACGAGCTTGTCTAATATTTCGTGGAGTGTGCTTTCAACTTTCGTGAGATTTTAGGTAGCGAGAGAACGAGATAGTGTCGGTCGGGCCATCAGTCAGTGAAGAAAGAGGAGGTATGTGAAACGGAAAAAAAGGTGGGAGAGAGTAAGAGGATGGTAAGATCGAGGCTGTGGCGTATGTAAGCGAGGCGAGGATATTTTAGGAGGCTGTGAAGAGTCGGGTGTGTTTGGTGGGTAAACTTGGGTAAATGTTGTGTGCAAGAGAGGATCGAGCATGAGCCTGGCAACGCCAAGTAGAAATGGAGCCCGAGCTTTACAGGAGCAAAGAAAGAGATAGAAAAAAGGGGGAAAGAGCGAGAGAGAAAAGAGGAAAAAAGGGGGCCGAGATTAGCCAACCCCCTCTGTAAACCCTCCCGATTCAGGCACGAAGCGTGCGAGAGGGTGACAGGTGCCGAGTGCTACCATAAATCGCCCCACGAGACCGATCTTCCAAATGTGAAAGAGAGAAGCCTCCGTGTGATGCTGGAGGGGAACACACCGAGATGAATCCCGCTATCTTTAGATTTTGTTCGTTATACGCACGGGAAGGTTAACGCGCCTCTCCCACTTTTAACATTCTCCCTCCCTTTTTCTTCCTCTTCTTCTTCCTTCACTCTCCCTTTATTCTGTGGTTTGTTGTGGCATTTAAGACTCTCGGGCAGGTGCTCGTAAACAAATTCGTTAAATTCTTAAAACCAACTTAACGCGAGACCATTTATCATAAAACACAGTCATCGAGAATCCAAAAATATCGAGAATTCTTTATAAAAAAATTTCTTTATGCACACCAGTTCTTAGGGGTTGATAAATATAGCCAACGATTCTTTTTTCATATTTTTCATCCTATAAATAATTCATATTATTCAAATAATTAATTTTATAAATTTTCCATATTGTACTGAAACTCTGAATTTATTCATTTAAATTGGATTAAAAATAACATTTTTTTCTAAATTCGGTGGAGGCTAAAAAAATCGTGACAATTTGACTTTTGGATTAATTCGAAAAATAATGTCCAACTAATCACGAATTTCAGTGAAATTGATTGAAACGTTGATGGGATGAAAAAAATGTTTGATATTAGTTTAAGAAATGATTTCAATGTCTCCTCAAAAAAAAAAGATAATAAATTAGGTACGAACTTACTCGAGATTAATTGAAAATTGATGAGCTGTGAAAAATGGGTGAAATAAATGGCGAACGAAAATTGCACTTCAAGTTGGTGCTTCGTCATAACGTCAACGAGTTTTGACATTGGTCCAATTTTGAAGCTCCTTGTTGCAGCTTTAGCAAAGTGATTAACGTGCCATAGCCACAGTTCATTTTTATCGTCCATTAAGAAATATTTTTTAATAGAATTCATTACTTCGAACCAAAATTAAAGTAACACTTTGTAATATTTAAAAAATTGTATTAAATTACAGTATTACTTTTCAATTAATTGCAGCATCAGTTCAATGTTTTATAATCAAAAAATTTGACGATAAAAGAAATTCTGAGAGCTATGAAAATTTGCAGGGAACGTTTGAGAGCGATTTTTGATTCGAGCGGTATTGATAAAACGACGTAAAACCGAGGGAATTGAATGAATGAATCTCTGGCGAGGAGCTCGATACGAAGTTTGAGGTTCTAATGAATGAATTAGAGTACGAAATCATGAATGAAGGTTTCTAAGATAGTCGCAGGGTTTTCGTGTCTAATAGAGAGGAAAAGAGAGAGAGAGAGAGAGAGAAAAGTGCAGAAGTGGGGGAGGACTGATGGTAGTCGAAATTGCTCTCTTTACTCATTTTCTCTGTTGGTCTCAAGCCCGAGAGATGTTGCAGAGAAGATTGGAGATTCATGCGTGTAGGTTGATGTCCACGCACATTTAGCCGGGAATATAGCTCTATATATTGATGCGCCTCCAAGTCGAATCTAACGGGGAGAAAAGAGAGAGAGGGAGAGAGAAAATGCGAGATCCCGGCGTCGAGAGCCACGTAAATCGTCCATCTCTCTCACCTCACTGGCATCCCCCTCGCTCCTCCTGTACCAATGCCTAACTATTTCCAGGCGCGTTTAATTAATCTTGAACCAAAAACGTCGAGTGAGGAAAATGCCCGAGTGCAGCTTATATCCACCACCTGGCAGAAATAGCTATACGAAAGCCCCTGTCCGAAGAGGGCTTCGAGTTAATTCGCGAGTGGAGCAATATATGCTACGAATAAAACGAGCTCACTTGGCACCTGCATCGTTTCGTACACAAATTTACCACTTTTCCCAAGAACCACATAACAAAAAAGGATCATTCATTCTTGAGCCACAAAAGATCGTTCTGATCCTTTGATTTTTAATTATCCACGATTTCATTTGACTCGATTTAAAGTGATTTAACTTAATCGGACTCTAGACAATTTCTATCAATTTATTGTGGACCAAACAATCGAAAGATCGTGCTCAGTCATTGGGGAATAAAAAATAAACTGACCAGATTTTTATTATGTTAAATTAAACCAATGCTTTAGGAAAAATAAAAAATAAAATTGTTGAAAAAAACGGAATAATTTGATGTTAAATGAACATTTTTAGTGGACGTTGAGTGTCCGGCACGGCTGGACGATGATGGATGAATCCACCGTACCTAACAGCCTATCCATAAGCAACTCAACAAAATATATATGTGTATTTATGTAATGTATAAATACAAGTATCAACATGTATTTATATATTCATAAAGTTGGAATGGAAGGAGAATTAAAGGAGGGTGTTGGTGAGATGCACTTGCGGTTGCAATATTCGTTCTAATAATAAATTGGGCACACGTGCACATAGGCACTTATAGGTGAGTATATACATTTGGTACGTTTCGTTGGTAAACGCTATGAATGAATTTCTACGTTGGTTAAGTACGACGGCGAGGGGAGGATTGAGAGAGGAAAATCGGACCGGAAACCGGGCCGAAATACACGCGGACTGCGGAAATATAATATTCAGGGGATTTTCACGGAGCACGTTCACCGGAGGATAGAAGAGAAACAGAGAGAGTGCAATTTTCGTCTCGAAACGAGCGAGACACTCTCGCCGGACGTTTTCTCTCCGTGAATGACGTAGGAAAACTCCTCCACCCACGGTTTAATCACCGAAAGTCTCTTATAAACCAACCGCACCGGTGTTTCCAACCCAGTGCCAAATTTCTTGCGGAAGATCGTGCCCCGCTACCACGCCGGAATCAACGCGAAACGATACCAACGAGATGACCATCCCGACACGACGCATTTCCTCTCCAAAATCCTCTCACATTTACATTTTTTCTACTTTCCATCCGCTCTATATTTTATTTACAGCTCGTTTATACCAGACACATTTGCCATGCAGTTTCCCCTTTACGCATTAAAAAAAACATCCAATTACATTTTTTTTAGAGTTGTAATAAAAAGTCGATTTATTTTTACAAAAATATGTTCTTTTCAACGAATTTTCGTAATCAAGGAAACAGAGAAAATTTGGTTCTTTTTCCTCAGTTGATAAGAACCTCGCCCAATTTTAAATTTATTTCGATAAAAATTCATTTCGCTAATCGCTTTTATTTCGTTTCGATTTATTAGCCAATCGGGAAAATGACTACAGATGCACAAAAGAGACTATCGACAGCTACAATTCGCAGCATGCTTCACTACGATCGCTCTTTTCGTAACGCTCTAAATTTCATCAATTAAAAATCATGTGGAGTCTCTTTGGAGTCTTCGCTGCTCAAAATTTGCCAGACTACTCAATCAGATCGTGAAAAAATAGAAAAAAAAGAAAGCAACGAAAAAAATACGTTTTTGATGTCCACGAAGGGGAAGGACGAGAACAAGCAATTGCAGAGAATTTTTCATTCTCTGGGAAACGAAATAGGTTAGACCGAAAAATCTTCTAAAAAGTATTTCCGGTCACTCTGTGTCAAAAGGAAAAATCACTCGACCTTTTAATCGTGCAACAGAATTTTTTGAGAGCCTCGAAAAAACATCGGACTCAAGGGTAGAGGAAAATTTGGCGACGAGCGTCTCTTCAAAGTCCCAATATTCTACGGGTAAGGGAAAAGTGCCGGCAACGTACCGGAAGTCCTTCGAAGAGACTCGTTCAACGACGACGGAGACGGAAGACTCTTGCACTCCTGCCGACGACCAAGCTGATGGTGAAGTGACCAATAGCTCGTCCGTGGATCGAAAACGAATTCAGAGTTCAACGAAACTCGAAAAAAATGGTATTGAAATGAGAATCAACCGATTTTAGAAAATTCAATCGAAGCCAACCTTTCATTTATTTTATTTCTTCCATTATTATTGTTATTAATTTTTTTGTCATTCGTTTTTTATTCCAATCAAACTTCAAAATCCTATTTAATTATTTCTGCGATCTAATACGACCGATTCGAGAAATATTTAAAATTCACGAATAAAAATGCAAAATAGGGGACTCGCGGTTTTCTTCCACGGGCGATATATGCAGAATTTGTCACATGGGTGGATTCCCAGCGCTGGCAGGATCGCATCCGATCTGGGAATGGCCAAATCGTGAAGCGAGAAGAATCGCCAGTCAGATATCGACGCTTTCGTCCTACGCTTACCTGGGGCCTTTGATATCGGCTTGCAAGTAAGGCCAAGTTAATGGCAATAAATCCCCTCGTTTTTTTCCCTCAATTTTTTATTCTCCACCCACGTGTTTCGCTCTCGACAAAGAAATAATAAGTCGAACGTCTTTTCATCCCGGTCGAAATTCTCTTAATGCCTTTCCCATTTACTGCGTGGCGTTTCGATTTAAAAAAAAATGTTTTTCTTCGACATTGATCGACGACAACCATTGGGCTCAAAAAGGTGCAGAGGTACCGTCGGCCTTGTCCATACCGAATGCCTCGAACGATGGCTCACCGAGTCCGGACATACAAGATGCGAACTGTGCGGTCATCGATACTCCACCAAACGAGTACCACGCCATGGAATATTTCGTAGCGTTCTCATTTGGTTCAATACCGTAATCGCAACACGACAAGCAAGTTTTCCAAATTTCTTATTCCATAAATACTTGAATTTTTCAATTCAAATCTTCTTTTTTGGCAAAATGTTCAAAAAAATTGACAAAAAATTGTTTTCTGTTTTACTTTTGTTAATTGTTGCAATTTTTTTGTTGCAGATGCTTTTGGACGTTTTATATCTCGTCGTGACAACCCCGCTCGCTTTATTCTCTTGCTACGTGTGTGCTCTTGCCCTCAAGATGATCGTTGAAAGCGGATTTCAGGACATACCTTGGATGATCGTCGCAATGCTGCCCACTTGCTCACTCACTCTTGTTGCCTATTGGGGATGGCTTATCACCCTGGGAAGGTACATCAGCAGGTACCAGAATATCAAAAAGCAACAAAGCTCGCAAAAGTCCTCGACCAAAGCATAAATTATTACATTTTTTGTCTAATCATCCGATTAAATTAATAATATTTGAGATTATTGATTGAACTTTATAAAAAACTAATTTCTAATCGTACTTTACGAAAATTAAGAACGCGCCAATTTATTTTCTACGATGAAAAATTTCTCTCCAGTTTTACATTCGAAGCT
>JABSMR010074665.1:0-13424 GCA_018902295.1 Dusona sp. PSUC_FEM 10030013 | reverse complement strand
ACTGTTGCATGGGAGAATAAATAATATATTTTAATGAATTTTTTTGTTTCTCACCTCTAGTAAGAGATTTTTCGGAATGCAATAAGTCGACGGTGCAAAGAACAGCCCACAGTCCAATTCCGAGGCACATGAGTACTCTCCATCGAATATATCTCGATGGATTGACATAATGAATTTTGTCTGTTCTCGATTTAGTTAAATTGTCAGCATTTTTAGGCAACTTGTTCGAGGGTTCGAGTAAATTTTCGTCCACGAGGTTGTCGCTTTCACCGTCGAAATCGACATTACAACTAGCGTCACAATATTCTTTGCTGGACGATGAATTTGAATCGTCAAATGAATAATCTGACCAAGTTGTTTCTAAATCCGAATGAGCAGCTCTCTTCCAATATTCCTTCACCGATGACATTCCATAAAACATTTACCCATGCTTTCCCCCATTAATTTACGGGAAACAACACTCCTTTGTTCGCCCTGCCAATCAATTTGCCATCTCAAAGTGGAATGAAAAAAAAAAAAAAAAAAATTCCTCTGTCTGAATATCTCTGTTTATCGATCATTTTATACTCGAAACGTCATTATTCCCTTTTTGATAGAACGTGAGATTTTTTTAGAGCTCAAGTTTGATGAGATCTCTCCTGCACGATGGACAAATCCTCGACTTCTTTGTCCTCCTTCTTGTCGAATTCAACTTCGATTCATTTCAAACGATGAGAAGTTTTACGTTTGAAGATTTTCGGGAATGAACCTTGACTCGATTGTCTCAAGGCTCCAGAAGGTTAATAACCAAGTAATGACCATCTCGAGTTTCCTATCGATTCAAGATATGTCGGAGAAACGAAGAAAACCGTGTGCCTGTTGTCATCACTTGCAAACTTCGGTATCACGCTCCGCTGGCAAATGCAACGCTTCTCGAGAGAAAAAAAAATCTCGTTGTTGCTCGTGTCGACAACGTCCGAAAATTTGTATGTGTCCTCCTACAACAGACGGTGAGCAAATAATCGTCGTTTGTGCCTTAAGGGGTGGAGTATCGCTGGAACTTTCAAATAAATCCAAAAAAATTTCCATATCTTTTTTCACAAATTCCAATTTTTCCGTCTCCTATCAATTGCCGCCCGCACGTACATAATTTCGATGAATAATGTAAAATAAAATTGCAACATTTCTCACGAAGCTTTTTAGCGTTAGATGTCCGATCTGTTCAATTTTCATGTCACCTAATTCCACAATTTATTGTAAAATTGAATGAAATTATGTCCAAACGTAAATTTCACAATTTTTTATAATTTATTTAAAACATCGATGAATTTTATGAAAATAATGTCTTTGTTTAATTGTTTAACTTGTTTAATTGAAAGACGAATTAAGGATAAATGGAAAATCAAGGGAATCAGAAATCGAAACTGGCTCAAAGCGACCATCTGACGAATCACCTCATCGTGAGCGGCCGATAGAAATAATTCGACACGATTCCTATCAAGATAATGGTTCGATCGAAAAGTTGAATCTTCACGAAAAGCCGAGAGAAGTAACTCGAGACGGAACTCTAGATATTTCGTCCCTGGAAGATCGGGTAAGAAAACATTTTTGAAAACAATGAGAATTTGAATTTCGGTACAATGAGAAATTCAGTACATTTCGAACCGCAGGGAACGATGATTTGAAGCCTGAAAACATCGACCTGACATTGCCAACGACCATAGCTTCGCTGACACAAAATGTTGAGGCTGACGGTGAAATTTTGAGCCTCGCTAAATTGACCGAGGAGAAGAAGAATATCGAGAAAATGTACAAGGTTTCTGAACAACGTTGCCAATTAATTCGTAGCTTCGTTACAATTGCTTTACAAAAATGTATCCACCGTTTTCAGGAACTGGAGCAACGGAATGCCGAGTTGGAAGAACAATTAAAAAACATGGATTGTACTTTGAGCTGCTTGAAAGCCGACGGTGAAAAAGAGGCAGCTTGTTTGAAGGAAGCCCTTGAAAAAGCCCAAAAAGACGCTCATTTAGCTTCACGCTCGAGAAATCTGGCTATGGATCTTGCCAAACAGTCGAGAGATCAAACCGACTTGATTAAAGCAAACAGAGATGCGATCGCTGACGAAATAAACCTCGTCAAATGCAATAATACCAAACTTCAGTGCGAATGTGAACAACTGCGATGCAAATTGCAAGAACTTAAGCACAAAGAACAAAAAAAGTAGTTACAATTTTAGATAAAACGGGAATTTATATTACAGATGAAAAACAAATGTTGCATTATCGAAAAAAATCGTATGTTGTAACCAAAAATGCTTCACGATATGTGTTCAATTCGAAAAAAAACCGTTTCGTAACAATTATTCAATTTTCATTTTATTGATGCACTGAAATCCAAGAAAATAGTTTTTTAATGTCGTTAAAGGACAAGAAATGGATATTTCAAGCACAAGATTTTTTACGATAGGTTTTTAGTTTGAGGAAATACATTTTTCATCATACTTCCGCCGAAAGTTCAACTCTCCGTTTTGCGGGAGACGAATTTTCCGCGAAGGTATGGTGAAAAATAGGATACGCTACACGAGAGTGAAAAAAGACTCTCAAGCCGCAGGCTTGCCACCCTCGTCTTCGGCTCGGGTCTCAATTTTGCCCGCGGTTTGAAACAGTCTACTTTCTCTCACTAGTGGCGTAATATACTATTGCTTTCGTGGGATGTTTTGTTTTCTTAAAAAAAAAATTCAATTCAAGTCCATTTGAATAAAACGTAAAATTCCCGCGAAAATAATTCTAATTATATGCAAAGAGTGCAATAAGCAATTTATTCCAAAGGTGCACGGACGTTGATGACAAAGTGGCCAGAATAAAATCGAGCGCAAAACAGAAAGAAACGGCACTTTGCGATGAAAAATTGGCATTGGAGAAAAGCGTGTGCGAATTAAAGAATCACGTGAAAATACTGAAAAAACGAATATGCGATTTGACGTTGATATGTTCGAAACAACGAGACTTACTTAGCGAGAACGAGAATTGTATATCGACGAAAACTGTTCAGCTGGCCGAGGCTGAAGACAAGATTCAATCGACCAGCTGCAGATGCAGACAAATGCAGGAACAAATAGAAAATCTTCAGTGTCGATTGAACGAGGTAATGATCGATCGAGAAGATTTGGAAAGACAATTGGACGAACGTCGAGACAATGGCAATTGCGAACTGCAGATTAAGAACAAAATAATCGAGGACCAAATCGAGACCATAAAAAAATTGAAAACGGTAAATATATTTTTATTCCTAAATCAGATAAGAAAAAATTATCAACTTAAATAACGATCGTTAAGGTAGTGTCCTGATTTAGAGCATGAAAAAAGTGATTTTCGGGACGGGTTTACCAACAGAAAAATGAATCTTTTCAAACGTTTGGAAATATTGAATTGTACGTTTTTACAATACAGATATAAACTTATCGTTTGATGACAAAAAAAGACGACGATGGGGAAGAAAAATCTTATCTTTTTTTGTACAATACAAATTGTTCGAAGTATCCATCAGTTTCTACCTCATTTAGGATAATTGGCAATACTGTAGAGAATATGTCGTGGTGTGGGTCGATAGGTCAAATTCTTGTTGTCTTATTTTTCTTGCCAAATTTGATATCCATGAAAAATGATATTTCGAGGAAACAATACTTGAGTGCTTTCCGCTTAGTAATTTCCGGAATACGTGCCAATGGTCTTTCTACGTTTGGATCAAAATTTCGATTCTTATAGCGAAAGATCCTATTTTTTATGAAAGAAATGAAAAATTTCTTTGTTTAGTTACTACAAGATAGTGAAAAGATGGCGCACGAAGCAGCGTGCGAATTCGAATCTCTGAGGGACGAGTTGCACTGTTTAAAACAAATGAATAAATCCTTGAGAATGACTCTGGACGAGTTTGAGGAAGGAACGACCGACGAGAACGATTTTTGTGAACGTTGCAACGCTCTCGAAACGGAGATAAGAAGTTTAGAGGATCAAAAGCAAAAAGCAATAATGGCCGCGAAATTTGCCGCGGGTAAACTTTGCACAACAACTGCGGAATACGAGCGTCAAATCGAGTGTGAGAAACGACGCAACGAATGTTTTAGTGAAGTCATGCAAAGACAGCAAGTTGAGATACAATTGTTGAAGAAAGAAATACTTTGTGTTAAAGAATTTCGAAGTCATAGATCGACTGTTTGTATCGATCGTCGATGAAATAAAAAAATGTATGCGATTGAAACAATGAATTGTTTGAATTTTACGTATAAATGAAAATAATGATCACTTTTTATTTAAGTATTTTATTATAGTTTGTAAAACCGGGCGTAATGGATTTATCTCAGATTTTTCACAGATCGTAAACCCACTTTTTACATTTCCTCAAATTATACTATAAAAAACTAATGTTTATAATGATTTTTGGAGTTTTTTCTTTTTGAATGACAAACAACGTTCGATAGTGGCGCCGTTGTGGGATAGTTCCATATTTCGCCACTCGACGGCGCCACTACGCGCGCGAAATATACGAAAAATTGCGCATTTGAAAACATCGAACCATTTTGTATTTTGATCTGCAACAGTAACCCTTTGACCAACGTAATCGTTTTGTTAGAGCAATTATAAGATCGTATTTTTTCCCTGAAACTCGTGTCTATATAGCGTTTCGAACGCATAATGTCGAGCGAAACTCTTCTTGATGTTGACGACTCAATCCTGAGAAATAATTTATTACTGACGGTGAGTAAACCGGTGTTCCGAAAGGGTAAAAATTCCATTCATAGGTTAGGAACGTATTCGATGAAACAGGAATACAAAATATTGGGAATGGTTTGTTTCAGGAGAAAAAATCGGAGGAACAGGAACTCAATGATTTGCTTCGGAATTTCGAAAAATCGGAACCACCTTCGTTGACTTTTTGTCCCTTGCCGGGTAATTCTTTTAATTGTCAAATTAATGAAGAATTATCGTTATAAAATTCAGAGGAATTTACGAGCTACAGAACATTATTCAATTTTGGCTAATTCTACGCTTGTTGCGCTGAAATAAACTTTGTTTTTAAATTTGTTTAGTTAAAAGTTTTTTTTTTTTTTCTGTCCATAAATCATTTTACATGTATTATTATTAATTTGTAATAATTCTCTTATTGTTGTTAACCTTGGAGCCCTAGAATCTATTTTTCTGAACATAAACCTTGCAACCAGGTCAAAACCGACCCTAATCTTTTCGCTAGCATAAAATTTTGCTTGTATGCGATAATAGTATCCAATTATACACGATTCTCATGAAACTTCATAAAACGAATAAAGTTTCAAAAAAAGGACAAAAAATAAGTTTTTCACTAACAATAACGAGGTCATTTTGACTCCGTTATAGGGCTCCAGGTTACTCAACTAATCGTACCTTTTGTGCCAAAAAATGGCACCTTTGTTATAGGAAATTATAAAAAAGCAATGATTACAGGTGCTTGTATAAAATGCAGAACGGACACAGGAGAAAAAGTATTTCTAAACATATGTCATACCACCCAAATACCTCCTCCCGAAGAATTGTCCGAAGAGCAATTATTCAATGTGATAGAAAAAGAGGAACCGAGTTGGAGTATTCCTATGAGCATCGGTCATGAAAAAGTCTCAGAAACCAAAGGTCTCTAGACAGAAGAAATGGAAAAATTAACAAATCTTTTAATCTGACATAATTTTTAAGGAATTCTGTTAATCTCCTATTATTATTTTTTGTTTTTTTTTTGCATTTCTATTTATAGACGGAGCAAAGTGCTTTATTTACGATATTGCGCTGAATACAAAACACTTTGAAAAGTGCCAATCTCAAAGAGCTATGTGGACATGTACCATTGTCACTATAATTTCGGGGGTCAGCGATAAACACAACAAAAATATACAGTCGCAATTCAAGATTTTGAAAAACCGTAAGGTAAAGTTTTTTTTTTATTTTTTCATTGATACACGAGAGTTTGAGAATGAAATAAAGATCATTATAAGGAATAACGGTTTTCTAATTTTTTAAATACTAAATGAAAAAATCAAAAAAAGTACATTCAAAAAATGTAGGCCCATCTACGACGTTTGTGGAAAATTAGTCAATGGCTACATTTCAACGTTCTTGGAAATTAGTCAATGGCTACAGTTCAATGGAACATTGAAGCACAGGGGTAAATAATTTTTTGTCAAATTGTCGTCGATACAGGTGATGGGCAAGTTGCATGATCACAGAGTTCAAAAGCGAGAGGCAAAAAATCCAATCATGAAGAAGCCATTGATAGAAGAGATCCAAAGTTCGTCATCAGGATTGAAAAAAGTTCAGGCCGAAAGGGATAACAAAAAAAATACTAATCTCGATGTTCCTCAGTACGTTTTGCTTCGTAAGCCAAAGGAAGGAAAAGCAGAGCAACTCATTGGTTACTTCAAACTTCCCAGTCGGGTAAAGATCTTGAAAGTTCACGACATGAAAAATCACAAAAAAAACTGGAGCTGTGCAACAAATTGTATCATTTCGCACAATATCGAGAATCATTATTATGAAATAAAAAATTATTTTCCAGCTTCGAATCAAAGATATGAGGATTGACGTTTGTGAGGATCGCATTATCGTCGAAGCTCCAAGAACGAATTATCTCGTCGATGTTTTCGTGCCTTATGCTTTGGATCAGGATAAAGTAACCGCAGCGATGGATCAAAATGTAAACGTGAGTAATCAGTTTTCTCCCTTTATTATACTACTGTCAAGTTTATTTCCGCGGTACTGAAGTTTGTACAGTTACGAAGCAACGATTTTTGTCGTTTTTGTTAAATTACCTAAAATTTGCAGTTTTAAGGCCTTACAAAAATTCCTCAGATTTGTTTTTTTCAACTCAACACTCGATTTATTACAGCATTGTGAAGAATTTTGGACTAATAAATTGTTAAATAAAATGAACAAATAAATTCGATCTGTTCCAACGATGCATAAATTCAATACCTGCCTATTTTTCTTGAAGATGAACGACATGCTCCGCCAAACATTTTATTTAACCGGAACTCTGAAACTTCGTAATTGAACAAAAATCAGAAAAAATTCAGCCGTCTTTTGAAACCTTATGAACATTGTTTTTCAGTAATAATAATTCTAAAAAGTTCACAACATATTGTTTAAGCAAAAAAATGTTCAACAAATAATCAGACAATTTTCCGTATGTTGAATGAATTTGCTAATTTTTTTTGAATTCTTCAACATTTTGGTAAAATATTCCATTTTGTTGAAATTTTTCCAAATACTTTCGAAAGACGAATTTCTCGTATGTTTTTGTAAAAAGATTCTACATCGCATATACAAAAGTTCTAAGGCATTGAACGGAACAGTCAGTCGAATACCGCATCCAGAAAAAGTTGGAAAGAAGAAAAAATTCAAAAGTATTCTAGAAAATGAACTAATTCATTTGATGCGACGGGAAAGAAATTCATCTGATTATTCGTCGAATATTTTCGTTAACAATATTTTGATAATTCTATTATTGCATATAAATATTCGTAACATCTTAAAGATCCCTGAAGGTTTTGAGATTTCGAGTAAACCAGCGAGTACGAAATATATGGAATAAAATAGTTGGCTGTGTAATTAATGCTTAAATCGAAGTAGCCCCAAAATCTTGAAAACTGAAAATTTGCAGGTATTGCGGCTGAACATTCCGGTGATATGAGGATTCGGCGACTTCCGAGAAAGCCAGAAAAAAATGATGAAGTCAAGAAAATGAAAAAAAAAAGACGATTTATTGTGTGCGTTGTTCTGTACGTTGTTTCAATAATTTTAACTACTTCAGGCTATAATAAATAATGAATAGCGAGATACTTAATTGTTCAAGACTCGTGGATAAAGATCGAGCTGCTAATTAAATTTCATAACCCTCACAGGACTTAGATAACATTTTCGTACGGACGTTGTACTTACAATAAAATAATTCTTACGGTTTAAGGCAGCCAGAACACTGCGCCATAGTCGATTAAATGCTGAAACAATTATTCATTTTACAAATCGAAAAACGATAAATGTGAATTTCACGTCAAAGAAGAGTACGATCTATTATTTATCTTCTCAGCAGCTTTTTTTCTTTGACTAGTTTATAGTTATGTATCTGCCTTAATATTAAACAAAAATAATAATAATTTTAAAACGATATTTACAGATACAATTTTGTGTCGTTGGCATAGCATGATTTCGCACATTATACGTAGTGTGGATTCCATAATATATACAATATAAAACAAAGCATAGCTTTGCAAGGAGTATGGTAAAAAGGTACGTGAATCTTCGATGCACGTTTATAAATTATTATACTTTTTGGAGGGTTGACTAACAATGATCGTTGTCAAGAAAAATCCTTTGTTGCGATCGAGAATGAGAAACGATTGCAGCAATTGGAAATTTCTTGCCCGATAACAATATCTGAAGAATAACATTGTTAAATAAACATTCTAATAACGAAGGTATGGCGTTCAAAAAAACAGCCATTAACAGGAGTTGATTCTTATGGAAAAAACGGACTCGATTGATTTTTCGAGCCCAAATTCACAGTCCGAAATTTGCTCAATACGGTAATAGTATATTACGCCACTAGGGAGGGAAATTAGACTATTTCAAACCGCTGGCAAGCCCGCCATTTGAGATAATCTTTTTTCACGCCCGTATAACGTATACTATTTTCCACTACATCTTCGCGGAAAATTCGATTTCCGCAAAACGAAAAATTGGACTTTTCGCGGATGTATGGTGAAAATTACATTTCCGTATAAAAAGTTGGTCTCTCGATACCGAGGATCGTGAAAAGATTAGGCAACAGATAAACGGTATTAAAGCCGATCATGAAACAACTTATGTACTTGTAAACCAAGTCGACAAGCACTTTTTTCGTATTCTCCAATGAATTCTTGCTGTTCATCAGTTCTCTCGAATTAACACGTAATATGGCACACATTGTCGCATAGCTGAGAGACTTGCAGATTACTTTGGTCGCGATAACGCAACAAAAACCAATTATCGTACGCAGCATCGTTCGCCCGAACATTGGATACGAAGGCCAAATAATGTTGTACGGAGGCGGAAGAAGAGGCGCCGATAATGCACCTGTTTTGTAATTTAACCACGCCCCAACGTAAACACCTGCGGTCACAGATACGACCATTGTTGTGTCGCCTCTGTAGAAGAAAGCAGATTTTTTATATATTTTCTAAACAGATCGATTTTTCGGTTTAAGTGACGAATTTAGAATAGAAATATCCACTTTTGTTACAGTTTTGTTCAGCGTAAAAACTGAATTTTTTTTTATACTAAAAAAAGAAAAAGTTCATTTTTTCTCCTCATTTCGTTTGCAAGATGATTTCCTAATCATGACGTTTTTGAATGTAAAAATTGTAAAATCTTGTATGAACACTGAATATTTTTCCAAACCAATGGGATCAAATTTACAAATGACAATTTGGATTTGTCATTTGTAAATTTGATCCCATTCCCAACTAATGCGAATAAACTTGCCTCGTGGGAGTCCATCTATCACTCCGGGGATAATAAATAATGGTAATGACAGTGAGAGCCGTGAGGGCTCCAATTGCCCAGCTCTCGGTGAGAAAATAATGATCGGTAAAATCGACCAATGGTATTAAGGGTATCATCAGTGCAATAGCCAATGCTAAACCGACCATAACGTCGAGTACGGTGTGCATACCGAGATACAATCGGCTGGTAAACACGAGCGTACACCTGCACAGAATAATTGTTACATTAAGATTTTTTCCACGTGATTAGTGAATAGTAGGAGTTTAGTCACGAATTCGTAGATAACGATAGCGTTGATAAGCTACGAAGGAATTGACTTAAATTTTGAGTGTACTTGAGACAGAGACAAAAATATACTTACCAAAGCGTTGCTATTGTACAGCCTATGGTAAAAGAATATATGTATCTGTTCATTGTGAACAATATGACACTGGCGGGAATCGAAATGCCGATCATCGCGTGGGTCGATGGCATTCCATATTCTTGTGACCATTTGCTTTGCAGTCTCGTTGCGGGCGGGCAAGATGGACGAGGCCAACAAATAATGTCCTTCAACACTTGACCTGTGCATCCCATAAATTTATTTATTCAACGCTTTCAAATGCTCTCGTAAAAAGTGGACATTATTGAAATTTAACTGTCAAAAACTCTTCTTAATTTTACGAACATTAACAACAAGCTGAAAACACAACTGGGAAAAAACCAGAAGATAAGAAAAAAAAAAATTAGATATCAAATTAAATGAATATTCTCCTACAAAATTCTAATTGATTATATAGTTGACTCATTTAAGGCACATTAAATTCGAAAAAGATTAGCTAATGAGCGTTTTAGTGGAAATTTTCGGAAGACAGTTTCATTTCCAAGATTAGATAACTTCCATATAGATAGTGCCTATTTTATCAGAATTACCAAAATTTTATGAGTGCTTTACGCGATATTGATTTTGTGAAAAACCCAAACAACTGAAATAATTGAATTTTACGAAAAACAAGGAATGGAAGATCAAAGAGTGCCAAAATAGGAATCCAAAAGTTAAAAATGTGTCTATAATACAAAGAAAAATAATATTTTAATGAGTATTTACTCAGAATTGAGTAAAAAAAAAAATGTTTTTAAAAAATTCAATAAAGGCTGTTAAAGTGATCTATCAGTTACGTGAGTGCGAGAGAGATATCCAAAAAGCAAATAAACATTCTTCTTGTGAACGATTGATATTTTAAGAAATAGAAAAGATACAACTTATTTTTTGATGAAAGGAACACAATGTTTATCTTTTCTTCTTTACGAAATGTCAAACTTCTCCAAAAATAATGTGCAGTAGAATTTTTACAGACCAAACAACCGATAGATCACCTTAACAGACATAGCAGATTTCACATTATTTTCAAAATGTATACGACAATAAGTTTGAATCTCACCAATGGTCATGATAATAGCCCAGACGAGAACGACTCTTCTGCCTACAGCGCCGTCGATATTCCAGAACCAGAATGGTATAAATGATGCGTAAAAAGTCTCATCGCCAAGTTCGGTACCAAAGAGGAAGAGATAGTACCAAAAATAATTTGTAATTGTATAATTAAGAGATTCGGATGCTACCGAGTTATCGTTATTGCTAGAAGAACTTTTTTCTTTTTTCTCTTTGGAACGGTCGAGCTTGCAGGATCCGTTGATTTTTCCATCGCCATATCCGTTACTTCTCTTTTTTGTTCTTTCGCAAACATCGGAGTTTTCGTTCTCTTGGATATTTTGTAATTCTTTGCAATAATGTATTCTGATGCCAAAAAATTCCTGAATCCTCGCTACCAAATGAGGATCTTTCAGATACTTTATTGTCTCGGTCATCATTTTTTATCAATCGCTCAATCGATCTTCCTTGAATCAACGTACATCTTGAACCTGGACTCTCTACATAGAAATAACAACTTGACAAAAAGAGCATCTAGCATGGAACGAATAATGATTTCAGAGACCATTGACCTCTAGTCTCTTCAAAAGTTTTTTTGTCCTTTTTTTTCTATGGGCTGTTCCAATAAACATAGACCACATTTTTTATTCTCATCATTTAAAATTTGACAAGTTGAAGAATCCTACGCATAAACTCTGTGAAACAGAGTTTTCACTATTTATTTGACATTTGTTTGACAATCGTATTCCACATTACATTGCCCAAAATTCAATCAGAATCTTTAGTTATGCTTAGCATTTATTTGAAAATGAGTTTACAAAAAATGAAAAATTTTCGGCTTTTGAAGAAAAATTGCAGGAGATACTCGAAGTTGGGAGGGTAAAATTATCAAACGGCAAAAAGAAAAAAAATTCTATTAGAGTAGCTTTTGTATGGAAAATAATACTAAAGATTCTTACAACGAGATAGCCGAGCTGAAAAGTTCGAGGTACAGACGGTGGTCAATGTTTCTTGGCACGATACTCATATTAAACGCATAAATAAATGTATATCTGTATATATGAATTATTATTATATTTGCGAACACGTGCACGCCGAGAAATATACGTCACGTCAAAAAGTACTTTGCTCATCTCGTAATGTGTAAATGTTAACAAAAAACATTCATCATTTGAAAGAAAAAAAAGCGTGAATATTCAGTGATTTTCTTACCTTCTCCGTGATATACACAAGGTTCGACTTATGAAAGAGAACCCTCGTTTAATTGAACGTCGGAATGACACGATTAAGCTTTGGCTTTATCCGTTCAAATGGTACAAAAAAAACGTATTGTTTGACAGGTCACGAATCAAAGGAGAGTAATAAGCGATTTATGTCTTTTTCTTTTTTTTTTTTGACGAATATGAATGGGCTATTTGATCGCAGTTATATCTAAACCGCGCCACCGCGGTACACGCGTCTCACGAGGTATTATCACACTACCGCACCGTGTCGCAGAGTGTGGTTACCTACATTGTTCATTTCGTACTAATCTCCGCCGCCACAGCCTCTACTACAGACGTTTGAATGTATGTATTTGTACATGTGTGTTCTTTTGATTCCTCCCAATCCCTTCCCCCGAAATAGTACGAGTTTGCCGCGTAATATTAAGTTGTGTTTGAAAGCTCGAAAAGGAAGTTCGATCAATGATGAATTTATCGATAAATATTTATTACGATAAATCTGGAATACGGGTGATATTTTTATCGTCATTTTAATCGTAATTTCCATAAATGATTTAATGAATAAAGTGAATTTAATTGTCGAATAACATTTTTTTCAATAAGACGGCCCAATTGATTTTTCAAATGTACAATATTGTCTGCTTGATATATATAATGATTGAAATTGCACATATTGTTGACGAAAGCTCAGATAATGTGGCAAATTTTGAATTGATTTAATTCCGAAATTTATGACTAAATAAAAACATCACTCAGGTGACGAGGTGACATAATTTGTAAATGTGCTGCTTGAAGACGAAAGGTGAAACATAACCTCACGGATTTTTGGACAATTCTTTTTTTTTTTTAACACGATCAACATTGTTGATAGCTCAACAAAGTATAGGCTAAAAACAAATTCAAATTTACGTCAATAAAATGAAGAGGACTACTAGTGAACTTGTGTCCTTTTCATTGAAAAATCATTAAGGGCCTAGACCAGTTTCTCACTTTCTACTACATATAAATACATAGATGGCTGCAGTTGTAGCTCGAAGACGAATAAACCAATCAACTTGAAATTTTGAGGAAGTGTTCAAAATATGTTTTTGCACTGGATGAACCTTCAACTTTTTGATATCTCGAAAAAATGCAACTTTGCCATGAAAAAAAACGCGCGTTTTTTATGCAAAATCGAAAATTTTCTTTTCACAACGTTGCCATTTCGCAAATTTTCAATATTTTCAACTGATGCTGCTTCATCAAGTG